>VXBP01004913.1:0-23842 GCA_013400115.1 Rhinopomastus cyanomelas
CACGTTTCCTGCACCACCCTCCTGCAGCGGCATAATCCATCAACCTGAGTGCACAGCCATTTTATCATTAGTTCTGTATTACCCCCCTTCACATTCTTACTTCTCAATAAAAACACACGATGCTGTGGAAGACTATGTCCAAAGTTTTGGGAAAGTCCAAGCAAACTAATTTTAAGATCTTATTTGCAGGCTTTTTTCCCTTTATCTGACAGTAAAATAACAAAATATCACACACAACTCATTAAGTGATGTGCACAGCCAGAAAAATAATGGAGACAGGTCTTTCAAGAATGAATATTGTTTCCAAAACAGTAGCACACTAACTTGTTTTTTTCATTAGCTAAAGCAGATGCAACCTTCTATTGTTGCTCTGGTTTTGTTAACTGTGACAGAGAGCACTGTAACCACATCCACCTGCCCTTTTTCAAGGTTTCTAGAAGGAAAAAGCTTTTCCTCAGGTGATATTGTAAGTGTTAGTATTACAGCCTGATAAGATTAAATTATAAGATTAAAGAGATATAACAAAACACAGATCTCTAGGCTAAATTTATTCCTTTAGACAAACAAGAATCCACCGGGAAAGATTATTTTTGGATGTAACACTTGAGCACTTTAGTAGAGTTTTGCCAATATATTACTTAGTCCTCATGGTGGTCCAAAAGTTCTATTTCTTGCATCTTTCATAATATTAATTAGTCAAATGTAAACATTAAAAAAAAAAAAGAGTAATACATGAAGTGAAGATTTCCATGAAACCAAAGAAACGTAAACTGTAGATTATTTTTGAGGAACTTCACTTATTGGCAAGTAGATGATCATGAAACTCCAGACTGTAGTCGTCTTTAGGTTACCCTTCTATAAGCAGCAGGTTTGGACTAGGTGAGTTTCAGAGGTCCCTTGCAATACTTACCCTTGTGTGATTCTGTGGTCTGTCTTAACTTCTGAAAGCTCTACACTTTTTTAAAAACTTCTGGGTTTCTATTTCTTTGCATGGTTTGGAATTTTTGAGGATGAGTCATTTTTGGGAGATTTGGTTTATTTTTTCCTCTTCAGCAAAGCATTCACTGTAATCTTATTCAAGTTCTCTTTTCTAAGCTCAGCAAGATCAATGCTCTTCTAATTGCAAATATATTCCTGAACGGTAGATATAAAATTAATCTTAGTTCTTCAGATATGTGTGATTGCGTTGTCACTCAGCTTTTTCAGTTTGACAGTATTTTACATTCTTCAGAAGCTGGAATGAAATCTCACACTGCCAGTGTAAATTATCTTCTTATCTTCTCATTCAGTGTCACCCCTCATTCTTGTAGCCAACAATATGGATGCTGAATTGTCTCCCACAGCATTTTTTGCAGCCATCTTGACACCTAAAATGCAACTACAGTTTTCAACATGAAAACAAAGTTTCTATGTTTTCTAAATAAAGTACAAATTTTTGAGGCTAACAGTTTCCAGTGACTATGGTTAAAAAACCTGGGCATAGTCTGATTTCAGAAATATTTTATAAACATGGAATATTTCTACAAATATAATTCTATGTTTATCCCATGGCAAAAAAGAAAATATAAGCCAGAATTACAGGTATTCCCATAGCCACTACATCACTGACAAGATTTCCTATTAGTTACATGCCTGTATATATAGATAGACCAGTCAGCCTCACCTCCATCCCTGGAAAAATGATGGAGCGGCTCCTGCTAGAGGGCATCTCAAGGCACTTGGAAAAGAAGAAGGTTATCAGGAGTAGTCAGCACGGATTTATGAAGGGGAAGTCCTGCTTGACTAACCTGATAGCATTCTATAATGCAATAGGTGAATGGTTAGATTCAGGGAAACCAGTGGATGTGGTCTACCTTGACCTTAGCAAGGCCTTTGACACTGTCTCCCATGAAATTTTAGTGAGCAAGCTGAGGAGGTGTGGGATGGAAGAGCAGACAGTGAGGTGGGTTAGGAACTGGTTGCAGGATAGAGTTCAGAGGGTGGTGATCAATGGTGCCAGGTCCAGCTGGGGAGCTGTGACTAGTGGTGTCCCTCAGGGATCGGTGCTGGGGCCGGTCTTATTCAACATCTTCATCAATGACATTGATGAGGGCACAGAGTGTCTGCTCAGCAAGTTTGCCGACGACACCAAGCTGGGAGGCTTGGCTGATACGGCTGAGGGCTGTGCTGCCATCCAGAGAGACCTGGACAGACTGGAGGGCTGGGCACAGAGAAACCAGATGAGGTTCAACAGGGACAAGTGCAGAGTCCTGCATCTGGGGAGGAATAACAAACTCCACCAGTACAGGCTGGGAGGTGATCTACTGGAAAGCAGTCCTGTGGAGAGGGACCTGGGGGTCCTGGTGGACAACAGGTTAACCATGGCACAGCAATGTGCCCTGGTGGCCAAGAAGGCCAATGGGATCCTGGGGTGTATTAGGAGGAGTGTGTCCAGCAGATCGAGGGAAGTTCTTCTCCCCCTCTACTCTGCCCTGGTGAGGCCTCATCTTGAGTACTGTGTTCAGTTTTGGGCCCCCCAGTTTAAGAGGGACAAGGATCTACTGGAGAGGGTCCAGCGGAGGGCTACGAGGATGATTAGGGGACAGGAGGGCATGGCTTATGAGGAGAGGCTGAGGGACTTGGGGCTTTTTAGTCTGGAGAAGAGAAGACTTAGGGGAGATTTGATCAATGTTTATAAGTACCTGAAGGCTGGCCAGGAGGGGGGGGACAGGCTCTTTTCACTTGCTCCCTGTGATAGGACAAGGAGCAATGGGTGTAAGTTGCAGCAGAGGAGGTTCCGCCTCAACACAAGGGGGAACTTCTTTACTGTGAGGGTCACAGAGCACTGGAACAGACTCCCCAGGGAGGTCGTGGAGTCTCCTTCTCTGGGGACTTTCAAGGCCCGCCTGGATGCGTTCCTCTGTGATCTGTGTTAGATAGTTTTGTCCTGCTCCGGCAGGGGGGTTGGACTCGATGATCTCTTGGGTCCCTTCCAACCCCTAACATCCTATGATCCTATGATCCTAAGATACTATGATATATAACCAAAGTGGCTGCAAATAACAAAGGTTTCAGGTTCATTCCCATTTTGACTGAATGCAGTGAACAAACCAGGTCTATAGAGTCCAAGGCAAGAGCTCTTCAGGCATTGCTAACCCACTGTCATAAAAATATGCAGTAAATGGGAATTTATCTGTAAAATCTTTTATTAATCAACAAAATGTGAGGGCATGTGGGCGTAGAGTGTTTGCTCTTTTATGGATATCTGGTCAAAGGAGCCATAAATGAGAACATGCAGAGACAAACGTGGATTATAATTGATAAGGGGAGTCATGATAAGAAGAAACCCAGCCAGTCACACTAATTGGTAAGGAGATGTGGAGCGTGAGAAGGTTTTGTTTGTCTTCAGAAAGACTGTCTGACTAACGACCTTGACAGATTTGGATGATAAGGAGAAGGAGGGAGACGAACCTGAAGAAATATAAAATCTGACCAATTAGCCTTAGAAAAGACAATAATCAGAAAAGGACCTCATCAATCACAGTAATTGATGGGCTACCAAGAAACTGAAGGCAAACTGGGGCTTTACAACTGATAAAGATGGAACCCTGAGGGTCCAAGGTGTTAGTGGATGGAGAAGCATCGTGTAAACTGATGAGGAACATGCAGATGAAGGGAATCCAGAAGGAGGAATTTGGCAGGAAAGAGTATAATCTTTAACAGGGTCAGTCAATATACTTGTCTGGTTGAGCTCTGCATCTGATCTCCAGTCTATACTATCATCTCATTTAATCTTTTCTCAGATCTGTCACTGCAGAATTTCACTCTCTATCCTGTGCATATGTGTGCTGTGGGGACTCAGTGACTGCTAGTGGTGTCAGAGTAGTGAGTGTGGGCACACCCAGGCTGTGATAACAGTGTTTAGGTGCTTCTCAACCTGGGAAGTCTCAATAAAGTGAGTGTGTGTGTGTGTGTGTGTGTTTGTGTGTGTGTGTGTGTGTGTGTGAGTGACCTGGCCTTTGAACATCACTTATCATGGACCAATTAATTTTGCTGAGCCCAAATAATAACTCGCTGTCTATTCCTAGCATCCACAACACACTCAGATTAGAGAGGATCAGTGTTAAGACATAGTGTCTGCAGAATAATGCCCATTTTCTTGCAGAAAATAATTCTGGGAAGCACTTTGATATTGTTATAAGAATTCAAATGAATATTTTTAGCTTTCAGAAAGTAAGACAACACAGAGCTGCACCTGCATTTTTGCTTGTTATGGATGTATTTAATGATGAAGAATGTATGTGCAAACAGTGACAAATATGTATTTTCTGATTGACCTGCTACATAAAATTAGTTTCAGAATGAGCATATGGATTTCTATCTGTCTTTTTGACATGTTCAGCCTTTTCCTTATATTTAACAACAACAAAACTCTTTAAAACCCGCTTTGATTTTACAGTTAGCATAAATAATTTTAGATAATGAAAGACAATTCTCTCCCCATTTTGTTTCCCTTCCTTTGTGTTTTATGGGGGAAATAAAAATCCAAAGGTAAAAGATCTCAAAGTGTTAAGCAGTAAGAACTCCATCCCATAGTTCTGTTAAAAAAAGATTCAAGCAGTATGAACATTTTGGGAAAACCTGCTCAGACTATGCACTTCATATCTATCACTGCCCACAGTCTAAAAGTTAGGGCTGTTGAAAAGGCTCAAATATCCAATATTGCTTGATTTCAATTTGTTATTCCAGTTGCAAATCCTCATTTATTCAAGTTAATAGAAATGTCAACTCTCTTTCAAATGAAAATTTAAAAGCTGAGGTTTGCTTGCTTTGTAGGACTGAAGTTAATGAGAGAAGTGACTAAGGACCAAACAAAAGTAACCCTGTCTTCAAACACCACCGGAGAACAACATTAAAGCATTGCCCATCTTGAAAGGAATTATTTTTCTCTTGACATGGCCCCACAATACTTTTTTAATTTCAGATGCACTCAAACTTTGAGGATTATAGTAAACAGTACGGAGCAAAGAATGTCTCCACTGCATGAAAAAGCTTTTTCATGTCACAGACACACACACACACACACGGAGAGAGAAAAGGCAGCAATACATTTAGGGCAAATAATATTTTTAATATTTCATTTAAACATTCAAAATTTGCATGCTATTACCTTAAAATACTTTTTAAGCTAAAGGAAGATGTCTTTTCTTCTTAGTTCTGAAGTAGGAAAACATCTGATCATAGGCAAACCACAGAGGGAACATAACATTAATTGAACTTTCCAGGCTTGAGAGTATTTTCCTGTTACTCTGAGGTCTCTTGCAGAGACATTCTAGCAAACAAAACAAAAGAGAAATAGCAGAATTTTCTCTGTAGCACTGAGAAAGCTCTATGCTTTTAAGATTCTTCCTTCTCATGTCAGGTCCATATATAATTCAGTTAATGTTTCCAGTAGCTCTGATCTCACCTCCTGGCGAACAGGAAGTGCAAGTGCCTCAGAGCATTTACTTTTGACGTGTAACACCATATTAACTGCATTAACCAGGCACGCCAGTGTGAGGAGATGGAAGAGGGGAAATGGAAGCTTCCAACATCTTTGAATGTGCTACAGCTATGGAAACCCTGATGTATTTTATCCTCTGGCCTTACACCCTTCCACCTCTTTTTCTGTTATGTCATTGACAGCCTCTTTGAGTCATTTCTCTTAGTAGTCTCCTATTTTAATACTCTTCCCTCATTAGGCAGCAGACAGGTTTCCTGTTAGAAAAACTAAAATGCAACAGAAATCTGGCTTTTTCAACACCACAACATGGATTTGAAATAAGAAAATTTCCAGCCTTAGCATTTTTCAAATTCTTATGATTGAAACAATTAAAGTATATTTTCCCTCCTCTTTGGGAGAAAGAATAATACTTTCTTTAAAACAAGATTTCAGTCTTACCGTGTGATGTGTTCTTTGCCTTTAACATTTAACAGCATTACTTAGGTAGGAGACGAATTTCTATATAGATTCAAGAGTAGGGAGAAAGACACATTCAAATTCTGAGTCTTTGTAGCTGAAATGCTGTAAATTAGAAATATCAAAAATTTAATTCACCAATTTTTATGCCTTGAAAGAGCTCAGTTTTTCTTTAAAAACACTACCAGATGGGAGAAGAAATCCTTAGGCCCAAGCCATATTAACATACATAATTTGTGCCTTAAATATCTGCAGTGGCACTATTGAAAAACGCTGATATATAAAGAAGGATTTAAAAAGAATATGGGAATAACAATTAGGATCCTATGTAGCACAAGACATACAGAACATACAATGACCAATTTAAAAACAAGTCAACATTAAAGGAAACATTAACTGTTGCAGAAGAAATCTTCTCAGGAAACTACCTGAAAAGCTTTTATTGCATTTGAAAGCATTGAACTCTGTAGGCTATGCCAGTGCCTCCAAACTGCTTAGGGCAAAAAAAACCCCACCAAAATGCTCACACTTCCCAGAGCTAACAGTCACAGCACACCAGGCAAAATCTGCTAGCACTGGAAAGGTTGCCAAAGAGAAGAGCTGACCATAAGTTTGTAAAATTTGGAGCTGCACCAAACATCCTCAGACCAAGTTACATTTTTATAGACATTTACTTTCTGCTTTTGGTAACTTTACCTGCTCCAGAGGAGACCCATATGTTTTTCTCCATTAAGTCCTTATTCAGGTATTGAGGGGTTCAGCAGGATCTCTATTTTATTCCTTGTTTTTTCTTGGATAATTCATCATATTCAAGAAAGAATATGAGATTCTAAATATGTGCTTCTCACATACCTCTTCCATAAGTAAAATCTCTTGAAATTATAAAGGGTAATGGATTTTTACCTACATCACAATTTACAAACTTGTCTGTTCTTTAAGTAGAATTTGGACAAAAGATGAACTATAATATTATGCAAAAGATTACTAAATGACACATTTCACATGGTTTATTTGTGGCAGAAAATAAACAAATTAAATTAAAAAGGCATATAAAAAAGAAAATAAAATAAAAACTGATTAATTACATTTTCTGATTCAGACTTTAGAAATGCACCATAATTAGAATGCAAACTATTGCACATCTTCGAAGAAAAACCATCAAATGAAAAGTGAATGCACTTATGCCCTTGAGATGCTTTACTCAGTATATTCATATATTTCTGCACGAAGTGCACATTGTCGCACACACAAAACCCTGTCATCTAGTTATATAAAATTCTGCCTAACAAAATCTTTGTAGATGAAAATGTGTTTGTTAAGTGAGCTATTGTTTAAAATAAACCCAGAAGAGCTGCACTGTTGTATCCTTTGAAAAGGATGTCTCATTGTTTCAAAGCAATCTCTGAGAATACGCATTGTGAATCATAAAGCATTTATAATGACTCAGAGCATCTTGATGCCTCATCTCATTCTCTTAACAAAAACTCTTTTTGGAACATCTTGCCATAGCATTAGCTGTGATCCAATGAGTTGAGGACATACTGTATCATCTCTTCTGAAATACCAGAATGCGTGTTTGGTTACTGCAGGTAATGTGGTTTCATTCTCAAATACATAATTGAATGTAACTAGAACATAATGATCTTTTTATGGGCACACAAAAACTGTGTTAAAAATCATAATTAACTCTGAAAAGTCAAGAGCCAGAAAACGCCAGAATTATCATCTATCTTTTCTGCTTTATGTTTTAATGTGCAAGTTTCACTTCAACAATTGAACACTGTCAGCAACATGCTGCCCCTGATTAATTTGGTTGCTAAGATGGATGGTATTCACTGACTGTGGAGCTGTTCTGTATTAGGTTGGGGGTTTTTGTCAGAGGGCTGGGGTTTTCTTTCACTATGTAGATCCGTGCATTATTTACTGCACATTATCCGAACTCTGTACAGAATACAGAGTCATTTATTAATTTTGTCATGAGGCTTCCCATGCTCCTCCTACCACCACTGCACTTATTACTACAATTCCCATCCAAGACAAAAGTTGCTTGAGATCATTATTAGCCCTATGTAATGAATGAGGAGCTGACAGAAGAATTAATGCTAAAATTGTTGAACATGTCTGTGAATTTGAACCACCTGAGTTTTTTAAAGTTCTCAATAACATAAGAAGCTTTTCACGTTCATAGCACAGATCCAAAAATAGTTCTGTTATTTATGTATTTCAGGCCCCAAGTACCATAAACATGGATGTTGGAGACTGGCTGTGACTTGCTGCAGTCATTTTGTTTATGTAATTCTCCTAGCATCACACAGTAAATTCAGAGCCACAGAATCCAGGCAGAGATTAACCTTCATGGCCACAAGAGTTTCTTAAATTCACTGTGTCAATTTCCATACAGACTGGACAACTCTCTTCTCTACAAGCTCTGAGTCATTTAAGACTATTGTTGTGGTGGGTTCACCTTGGCTGGGTGTCAAGTGCCCACCAAGCTGCTCCTTTGTTTTGATAGATGGGACCATAGTATCTGTCAAGACACAAGTTTGTAAATTATGGCAGATGCAAGAACACAATGTTATTTGAAACACAAGAACATAGCTACCCTCAGCCACAACTATGATGCAAGAGCACGATGTTATGGAAAGCAGAAAAACATAACTACTCTGAAGTATACACCATACCTATAGCTAACCTGATGTGAGAAACTAGGAAATATGGAGATGTTTAACGCCTGCACATCTGACTGTTACACAATTGAATTTCCATCAAATGTCGGTTATAAGTGCAATAATATTATAATAGAAAAAAATTCTATAATGCAAGTGGACATTCAGGCCAACATTATCACAGTTTGAGCTCTTCATCTGTCTGAATCAGGTAATCTAAAAATCTTACAATGTAAAATTGATTCCAGTAGGATTACTACCTACATATCTCCACAAATAGGACATTAAACAACTGAGCTTCCTTCAAAAATGTTGTGACATTTATAGACCAAGCGCTGCAATCAGGCATTGTTAAAGACCATATAAATTGCTAAATAGTAAGAGAGCTGATTACTATAAAAAAGAGTATCTGAATTTGCACTTAAAGGAAATGGCCCTTAGTTCTTAGATAAAAGATACGACTCCAGTAATTTGCCATGAAAAATGAAGATTTATCTCCATACATATACATACAAATTATAAAATTGTTCTTTAGTCTTTTCCTCTTGAACCATAGGAACTTTTTTCTTTTAATATAAAAGTAATACAACTATTACTTAAATGAAAACACATGTGCTTAAAATCTGGCACAGCCTCTTTCATCTCTCTGATGAAAAGCATTTTGTACAAAAAAATGTTGTTTAAAGCCCTGGGAGTCTGTGAAGCCAAATCTGCTTCTCTACCAATAGTAAATCTTATTTATTCTTAGCTAAAGTATTTTGAAAATATTAGAAACAAATGGAACCTTAAAGAATGGGAATCTCACAAACAGAAAACTGACAATTTTCTCATATTGCTGGAGTAGTAACATAGGTTGATTGATCTGCGTGTGGAATGGTTTAATGATTTCATCAACTTCTTTTATTTTTTTAATGAAGTTTAACAAATGTTTGCTAAAGAGAATTGGCTATGCTTGATCCTGCCTTGGAAAGCTAGGAAATATTTCCTTATCCATATTTCTGCAGTTTCAAGTTAAGTCTTGCAGTGTCTTGTCAAGTATTTTCCTGTCCACGCTCTTGTAGTCATGCTATGGAAAGGATTTGTGGGTGCTTTTTCAGGAAAGACACTGCAGCTCCAGCAAATTCTTTGAATCAAACCTATCAAAGCCATTAGTAAATACAGAAGACCTAATGTCTAATGAGGTTTGTCTTTTGTATCCAGACTAAACTGAATCTTGATTCATTAAGTTTCCTAAGCTAGTATAACCTGAAAGTCAACCTGCTGCTCAATATGAAGTTCAATTTAACCTGCTCAGCAAGGATGAATTAGTAAATGGGATTCATGCACTTTGAAGATACAGGTATAGTAATTTAAGAGTAGGGTGTTAGGTTTCTTGATTCAAACATAGATGTGATGTGTGATGTGATCTGATCCCATTTGTCTGATAGCAGGTGCCTGTGTAGAAATCAATAGTCAGATGTGTAACATCAAGATTTAAATGTATTCTTAAGCTGCTGTACTCTATCTGAATTATTTCACAAAAAGAAAATTACAAAGCACAGAAGGATGCTATAGACAAGAAGTTTTAACTGAAGGACCATATGTATCACAATAAACAGCTTAGGTAGGATTTCAGAGAACATGAGAAGACAAATTATGCTGAGCTTGAGGTTGCATATCTTTTCCTTCTGTTTGAAAGCGGCTGAGAAGACAAAGTAGCCTTCTGGTTTATTGAAAAGAAATCAAATGTGTTTTTGAAAAGTTCACACGTGATGAAAAATGCCCCTGAAAGGAGATACACAGAAAATAAGATATGAAAGGCCAAAAGCCCATCAGCCGTGATTAATAAGTAGGTCCTGATTTATTTCAGTGTTTATAGAAAAGAGATTACTCCCAGATTTAGTTATATTGTTAAATGCTTAACTCTCTTATTTCATTAAGAAAGTTTGATCTGCTAAGTTATAACAATATGCTTGCCCTCCTTACATGTCAAACTTCAAATGTTAAAAGGCTGACAAAGTAATACTTAGGCAATAATATACTTTTCATGCACAAGAAAAGAAGCATCAAGCACAAGCACAAAAACCCCAGTGATTTATACTGACATCCATTTAACTTCCCTCAAAAACTGTAACAGCTGGAAACTCATGAAAGTCATCAACAGGCACAGCAATGCCACCATCACGTGTCTTGTAAGATGACTGGGGAAACTGCAATACCCAAGTCATTGCACACAGGTAAGGGAGAAGGAGATGATTAAAATTCCATTTCCCAGATCACGCTGACCAAAGAATGAGTGAACTTCTATCCAGGTTAGCAGGTTGACATGGAAAATAGCAGTGCCAAAGGCTCCAAGGGAACCTTATCATAGAATCATAGAATCACTACGGATTGGAAGGGACCTCGAAAGATCATCTAGTCCAATCCCCCTGCCACAGCAGGATCACCTAAACCAAGTCACACAGGAACACATCCAGACGGGTCTTGAATACCTCCAGTAAGAGACTCCACAACCCCCCTGGGCAGCCTGTTCCAGTGCTCCGTCATCCTCACTGTGAAGAAGTTCCTTCTCAGGTTGATGTGGAACCTCCTATGTTCCAGCTTACAACCATTGCCCCTCGTCCTATCACTACATGACACCGAGAACAGCCCAGTGCCATCCTCCTGACACCCACCCCTCACATATTTATAGACATTAATGAGGTCACCCCTCAGTCTCATCTTCTCCAAGCTCAAGAGACCCAGCTCCCTCAGCATCTCCTTGTAAGGCAGGTGCTCCACCTCTTGTATCATCTCCGTTGCCCTACGCTGAACTCTCTCCAGCAGCTCCACATCCCTCTTGAACTGAGAGGCCCAGAACTGGACACAATACTCCAGGTGTGGTCTCACCAGGGCAGAGTAGAGGGGGAGAAGAACGTCTCTTCATCTGCTAACCACCCCTCTTCTGATCCACAGGATGCTGTTGGCCCTCTTGGCCACAAGAGCACACTGCTGCCTCATGCTCATCCTACTGTCCACCAGGACCCCCAAGTCCCTTTCCCCTACACTACTCTCCAACAGGTCAGTCCCCAGCCTATACTGGTACCTAGGGTTGCCCAGATGCAAGACTCAAAAGAGCTCGTTTTTGAAAAGTGAGGTTTTATCCCTGAGATGTTACTATTTGCAACATCAGCCAGCCCCTGGTCAAAACAGCAGCAGCACCAGCCTGGAGTGAAAGCTGCCACCAGCCAGGTTCTGAGAAAACCGCCCAGATACAATGTGAGACTGAAAATCAAACCCATGAAACAATCCATCTGACTAATTAAATAAATGTAACATACTTGGAAAGCCATTCAATAAGTGCTGGTGGCACAGACCCACAGCTTTTTCTGGGGAAAAGGCAATGTTGAGCTGAGAGGCAGTCTCAGCTCTGATGTGGGTAGGATCTGCAGACAGTGCACTGAATCTAAAGGCTGGATTTTTTACTTTAAAAATAACAGAATCATAGAATCATTCTGGCTGGAAAAGATTCTTGGGATCATCAAGTCCAACCATCAACCCTACTTTACACTGTTATCCCTAAACCAGATCCCCCAAAACTATATCCAAGTGACTTTTAAACACATCCAAGGATGACACAACCAGAACCCTGGGCAGCACATTCCAGTGCCTGACCACTCTTTCCATGAAGAATTTTTTTCTGATGTCTAGTCTAAAGCTATCCTGTGGAAGCTTGAAGCCCTTCTCTCTGATTCTGTCACTAATTGCCTGTGAGAATAGACCAGCACCAACATCTCCACAGCGGCCTTTCAAACTAAACTTGCTGCTGCACCTTGATGCCTTCCTTGTACTGAGGTGCCTGAATCTGGAGACAATACTAAAACTATGGCCTCACCAGTGCTGAGTACAGAAGGACAATCACCTCCCAACTCCCGCTGGATACACAGATTCTAATCCAGACCAGGATGCCATTGGCCTTCTTGGCCACCTGGGCACACTGTGGTCTCATATTCAGACAATTAGAATTCCTAGATCCTTTTGTGCCTGACCACTTCCCAGCCACAAATATAAATGAATAACTGAAGGGACTCACCCAAGCACAGTCTCAAATCCTCTAACAACTTCCTGAAGGACAAGGGCCAATGGGTGTAAGCTGGAACACAGGAGGTTCCACATAAATATGAGAAGGAACTTCTGTATGGTAACCGTGACGGAGCACTGGAATGGGCTGCCCGGGGAGGTTGTGAAGTCTCCTTCTCTGGAGAAGTTTCAAACCTGCCTGGACATGTTCCTGTGTGACTTGATCTAGGTGATCTGTGGCAGAGGGATTGGACTTGCTAATCTTTTGAGGTCCCTTCCAATCCCTAATGTTCTGTGATTCAGTGATTCTGTCATGTTGGATGAGTTTACAGCTTTAAAAGAAAGTATCACACTGAGCAGTGAGCCAAGTAGCAGACACACCTTAGAAAGAGATGTTACAAATCAAAGTAAAACAGGAGGTTTTTTATTTAGTCAGGTCTGGAGAGTGATTTGTCCCTCAAATCAGAATCCATATATGTTAACCCCTCAGACATTTTTTTAATAGTTCTTAAATATAAACTGCTGCTCAGCATTGCTGCCCCTGTTTTATCCAGAAACTCAGCAGCTGAACAAAGTATTGCGTACCTGTTTTCTAATGAATACATTAAAAAAAATGAACTCTAAAATGCTTGAAGCAACTCTTTAATGTATTCTTCTTATCAAAAGCAAAGGCTTTTTCAAATATACTAGATGAATCCAACTGTGAAATTCCAAACCCTCGTAATTTCTCATCTTCTGAATCCATTGGAACACGAATTCCAGCCATCCAGCTCTGTGTTGTGTATTTACCAGGCTGTTAATGACTCTCATTGATTGTATTTTTTGCTACACGAACAAATGTGAATTTGTACTTCATATAACAGAGTTCTCTCCAACCAAAATATTCTTTTTTTTTAACATCAATGTTCTGTGGCAAATGGAGCCAGAATCTATTAACATCACCCCAAACACCTTAAAATACATGCAACGTTCACTTAGTATAATGTGGTTTAAGACTATCCATGTTAGTTTTACACTTTTATTATTGTGTGTTTCTTGCAGAGACCCAGTTAACACATAGAGAAATTGTTGAGATGAAGATTAATTTACATCTAGGAAAGTGTGTCTAGTGATTTTCACAGCAGACTGCAGGCTATCTCTTCCCTAATAAAACCCTGACACTATTACTTTGGGAATTATGAAAATACAGTGCATCTATTGGAAAAAAAAACAAGTGAACCAACAATAACAAACCTTCTGGGCACTGCACAACTGGTAATTGCGAAGACAACTTACTGCACATATATGAACAGGATACTTGTTGGGAGCATGGAGGTGGGAAGACCCTATAAAACATATGCAAGTTGTTCTCTTCTTCCTTCGTTATATGCCTAGAGCAGTGCAGAGTCAAAGTGGGTAGTGCAAATGGGCACAAACATAATCATAGAACATTAAGGATTGGAAGGAACCTCAAAAGATCATCTAGTCCAATCTCCCTGCCACAGCAGGATCACCTAGATCAAGTCTCCAGAGAAGGAGACTCTACAACCACCCTGGGCAGCCCCTTCCAGAGCTCTGTCACCCTCACCGGGAAGAAGTTTCTTCTCTTGTTTATGTGGAACCTCCTATGTTCCAGCTGACACCCATTGCCCCTTGTCCTATAATTAGATGCCACTGAGCAGATCCTGGCTCCACCCTCCTGACACCCACCCTTCACATATTTATAAACTTTAATGATGAACAAGAATGTAAAAATTAGCTTTGACATCACAATTCTTTCCCTACCAAAGCCTCAAAATATTTCTCTACTTTTTCTTCCTTTCCATGTTTTCTGCAGAGGTAAAATGTGCCTGCCACACATGTTTCAGGTGGGAATCACTGTACAATCTGTGCTCAGATAATTTTGCCTGTAGGAGTCCTACTTTCCTACTATTTAAAGTAGTCCTACTATTTAAAGAAAATAGCTAGAACAACTATTTCCAAATAGAACCTCCTCTCACATATTAATTTTGGAAGAGGCATCTTAGGCTTCATAGGGTGTTCAAGACACAATTTACACTGCTACCTGATCTCTAGAACAATTCTGAGAGATAAAGACATGTTTTCTGTGGGCAAGTAGTGCAACATAGCAAACTGAATATTCAGATTGACCTGCTACATGTGAATATGCTCTGATTCGAGGTGCATCTGAACATACAAAAGGACCTCTACATTCTTCATTCTGCTAGGAAATATTATCTGTTGCAATAGGACAGGGATTGAAGTCCTGTGTCTAATGTTCCCAGGTGCATTCCTAACACCTCTGAAGAAAAAAGGTACTGTTCTCTCAGCTTATATCTAGTGGACACTTGCCTTCATCAATCTTATTCCAATTGAAACCTGCAGTCCTAAATGAAATGTACTTTCTTGAGCTCAGCAAAGTCTCTACTTAGCAATAGTTCTTTCCAGAAAAGTACTGCACACAAATAAGCATAATTCACTGGGAAAACATAAACATGACTATTCAACAAAGTATTCTAAATTAATAGTGAACTTCTTTTAACCTCCAGAATAAGTGAATAGTAATCACAGTGTTCATGTTATGGTCACCATACTAGGGGAGGTAGCCTTTAAGAACATAAAGTACAGAAATTAAATGTTCTGGGCCCTCAAAAGCAAGAGCTATCAATCTGATTTCGTTTTGTATGTAAATTTTTATTTCTTTTCCATTAAAAACATAAGCTACCATATAATTTTTGGCTGACCTGAGAGTTTTGATGTTATTTTTATTAGCATTATGGATTTATTTATTTAATAAAGCTTTAAGGTTGGGCCTATTTCCAGATCACAAGCTTTCCTAAGAGAGCTGTTAATCCAAGCTTTGAAGTTTTGTTCACAAATACAAAGATAATGCACTAGATCCCACTGTATTCAGTCAACATAAAGAAATACATATTTTGTGGCTAATTCTATACCCAGCTAAAAATAGGCAGTTCTTTATTAGAGTTAGTAAGGATATTTTAAAAACATGAAAGCCAGTGATCCAAAAACATAGTTACAGAAGTTGAATATTTAGATAAAGACAATTGACAGCAAAATACAGGAATGTGAGAAGGATCAAACGTTGTTTGCCTAACAAGGTAACCCAGTCTTTTTGGACATAAAGTTCAACATGCTCCTGGCTCACGTGAGGTTATCAGACATGCTATGGCTACATGTAGGAATGTGAGTTTTGCCCTAAAGCCTAAGGACAGTGTTCCTTCAGGTCTAGTCTTTACAGCCTTCACAGGTCTCTGCTGCATGTGTCCCTCTTTACAGCCTTCACAGGTCTCTGCTGCATGTGTCCCTCTGTCTGTCTGGTCACAAAGTCTGCCCACCTGGCTGGATGCATCAGATAATGTCTGGCAAGAGAGAGTGCAAATCACTACAAAGACACAATCTGATATTCAGGTCTATGACATTTCTGGAAATACACACCCCTTTGGATCATGTTGTGTTTCCCTTGTTTCCTCTCTGCTGAAGGTGACCTTGGCTGTCACAATAGATTTTTGACTGCTGGCAGAAAACTCTAGTCTAGTCAGTAGGTTTGTAATGCAGACATTTTGGCTTAAATATCTTACCTATGGCAAAACATGGTAAAAAAGTCCTGATCTAGAATGAATATGCTCTGTACAATAATAATCCTGTACTACACTACATACAGCATTACAGATGTAAGATACGTACAGGAACACTGAAGTTAATAACTTCAAGACTTTAAGAGTTAAAATGTAAAAGACATTCTGTAGGCTGCAAGCCTTACAAGGTTGGTGTACTGTTTTAGTGTGCTGTCCAAAAAGACCTGTGCTCCTACACAACACCTCAGAGACAGCAGCTTCACCTTGTGCAGTTGTTAGTAAGGAGTGGAATAAAGCAATGACGTGTATTGCTCAGTACAAGAGTGTAACAGGAACAACAGCCGTGAGAAAGAGTTTATTCTTCCCTCTTCAGTCATAGAAAATGTACACATCACCTTCAGCTGTATTTGGACAGGAAACCAATTCAAAAAGAAGAAAAATCATTCTGAAAGGAAAAATACTTAAAACAAGGAAGAACAGGTAAACAGAAATCAAAGTTGTTGACTAGAGTCTTCTGTGACTGCCTAGCAGAGCGTCATTACTAGTGAGTCCAAGGAATCACACTTGTGCCCCTTTTCTCACACACATAGAGCGCTAAGCTCTGCTTTACTCTAAGATCATTTATAACCCATCTCCTTTTAAAGGAGACTGACCAAGAGCTGTCAAGGCCTACTCATTGGTCTTCATTTTTCTTACATTTCCTGTAATCCAAAATATCTGGCCACAGCACATAGATTTCTGACTTTTGTCACCGCTTTAAACCTTTGTAACACTGTGAGATCAATGGTTGGTGAGGTTGGTCATCTGGATGTTTATAACTAGACGAAGAGAGATGCGAGTTCTACATCACTGCAGACATACTTTCAAAAAGATTCACTTGGCACAAACACCTTCTCTGCAAATGTGAGTCCAGAACGAATATAAACCAGATGGCAGGCTTCACAGAGTGAACAACCAAACTAAATTAAAATCTTTCTCATTGGAATTATCAAGATCCACCTCTGAACCCAGAAAATAAAGTTCAAAAAAATCTGATTTCACCAGGACGTTGAAGAACATTAGCTCAACTATAACATAGAATAGCTACCAGAAGAACTGTATTTGCTATCATTGTAAGATCCTTTCTGTTCTTTGGGACAATACCATCCTATTACCACTACAGATAAAAATTACTAATTAGGGTTGGGTAATTTTGCATAGAGAGCTGTAGCTTGATTTGTGAAGCTGGTTAGGAGCATCGATGATATCATTCTGTATGATATACAAACTGGATTTCAATAATGTGCATGGAGCTTGTAAAACATTTTTGAATTGAACCTTTTCTGTAAATTTCATGTATTGTGTGATGGACAGATGATTTTTATCCAACAGAGTAATTAAATTGTCTAACTGTAGCTGGCCAAAATTTTTATTAAGAAAAATTGCTAGATGCTAAACAATCTGTCAGAAAAGGGCAAAGTGAAAAACAAGGATTACCTGTGCTGTAAAGTTACCCAAGTCCAGGGGAGTGGGAGTGGATCCCTTTAATTGCTATGTTTGCATCTATTACAAGCAACTTCAAATAACTAGAGATTTTTACATATTTTCACAGGAAGTCATGGTCAGTGTGGTTATGGGGTGGAGGCTACCTCGGAGAGCTTCAAAGCGAAAGTTTTTAAAAAAAAAAAAAACCAGCGGGCTGTTTTTCTTTTTTTCTTTAGGCTTCTGAGTGATAGGGTGAACAAAAAAAAAAATAAAAAATTACAAATTGCAAAGACAGCGATGCCTGTGACTAGGGCTATTAAACGTCCTGCGAAGAAGAGCACGGCAACCCAAACCCAGACAGAGGACCTGCAGGAGCATGTTGGTGTCCAGGTATCTGGCTGTAGAGAATGCCAGAGTCTGGCATTGCCAATGGAGAGGAATGGAGGTAGCACCTGTGTCAGGTGTGACCAGGTGGATTATCTGCTCAACCTAGTGGCTGAGCTAAAGGATGAGGTTGAAAGGCTCAGATAAATAAGGGAATGTGAGAAAGAGATCGACTGGTGGAGTCAGGCTCTGTCATCATTTACCACATAACAGAAAGCAGAGGCTCCATTAGAAGAGGATCACCTCCTCTCTTGCAGCCAGGTAAACACAGATAATGCAAGAAGTAATGGGGAACGGAAGCAGGTCCCTACTCGGAGAGACAGGCAGCCCCCACCCCAGCCTTCCTCCCCTTCCTCTTCCTGATTGCCCCTGCACAACAGTTATGAGGCTCTGGAATTGGAGGGACAAATTAACGATGATGGGGATGAAGGTCCATCGGGGGAGTCACCCAGGGCTAGCCACTCTTCCCCACATATCAAGACTAGCTCAAAAAAGAAACAAAGGAGGGTAGTTGTTATTGGTGACTCCCTTCTCAGAGGAGCTGAGGGCCCTATACACCGGCCTGACCCACACCACAGGGAAGTTTACTGCCTCCCCAGGGGAGGGATGTTACCAGGAAACTACCTAGTCTGGTCCAGCCATCAGATTATTATCCGTTGGTTTTTCAGATTGGCAATGATGACACCAGTGGGAGAAGCCTCCAAACAATTAAAAAGGGCTTCAGGGCCCTGGGCAGATCACTCATGGGCTCAGGTGCCCAAGTGGTGTTCTCTGCCATTGTTCTCAGTAGCAGGGGGGGAATACTGAAAGAGGCAGGAAGACCCACCTGGTTAGTGGCTGATAAGTGGCTGAGAGGCTGGTGCCGTTGACAGCATTTTGGGTTTTTTGAACATGGGGATCTTTATGTTACATGGAGCCTGCAGGCAACAGATGGAACTCATCTGTCTCAGAGGGGGGAAAATAATCCCTGCGTATGAGATGGCTGGACTCATTGATAGGGCTTTAAACTAGGTTCAATGGGGGAGGGGGATAAAAGTGGACCTGCCAAAGTTGACCAAAAAGGTGGCAGGCCATCAATGGGCACGAAGTCACTAGCCTGGCTCAAGTGCATCTACACTAGTGCGTGTAGCATGGCAAACAAACAGGAGGAGCTTGAAGCCATTGTGAAGCACCACTGCTATGACATAGCTGCCATCACGGAGACATGGTGGGATGACTCTCACAAGTGGAGTGCTGCAATGGATGGGTATAAGTTCTACAAGCAGAACAGGCAGGATAGAAAGGGTGGCGGGGTAGCTGTCTATGTTAGAGAGTGTTTTGAAAGCATAGAAGTTAGTAAGTGCGATGGGTCAGTTGAATGTCTATGGGTTAACTTGAAGAGGGCCAATGACACAGATGTCCTGCTGGGAGTCTGCTATAGACCACTCAACCAGGATGAAGAGACTGATGAATTACTCTATAGGCAACTGGCAGAAGCTGCAACATTGCAACACCTTGTTCTTGTGGATGACCTCAACTTACCAGACATCTGCTGGAAATACAACACAGCAGACAGGATGCAATCCAGGAGGTTCCTGGAGTGTGTGGAAGATAACTTCCTGACTCAGCTGGTAAGCGAGCCCACCAGGGGAGGTGCCCTGCTGGACTTGCTGCTTACAAACAAAGAGGGACTGGTGGGTGATGTGGTGGTTGGAGGCTGCCTTGGTCTCAGTGACCATGAAATGATAGAATTCTCAATTCTGGGCCAAGCAAGGAGGGGAGGCACTGAGACCATTACCATGGACTTCCGAAGGGCAGACTTCAGCCTGTTTAGAGCACTGATTAATAAAGTCCCTTGGAGTAGAGTCCTAGAGGGAAAAGGGGTCCAGGAAGGCTGGACCTTTTTCAAAAATGAACTCCTGAAGGCTCAGGAACAGGCTGTCCCCATGTATCATAAGACAAACCGGTGGGGTAAACGACCGGCCTGGCTGAACCAGGAGCTTCTGCTGGAGCTCAGGAGAAAGAAGAGAGCCTACCACCTTTGGAAGAAGGGGTTGGCTACTCAAGAGGAGTATAGGGATTTAGTTAGGTCAGGTAGAAAGAACATTAGGGAGGCAAAAGCTCAGGTAGAACTCAGCCTGGCCAATGCTGCAAGGGACAATAAAAAGAGTGTTTACAAATATATTAACAACAGAAAAAGATCCAGGGAGAGTCTCCATCCCTTACTGGATGCAGAAGGGAACATTGTTACTGAGGATGGGGATAAGGCTGAGGTACTTAATGCTTCCTTTGCCTCCGTCTTCAATAATCAATCTGGTCATCCTCCTGATACTCAGTCCCCTGAACTGGAAAATAGGGATGGCAACCAGATTGATCCCCTCATAATCCAGGAAGTGGTAACTAGTGACTTTCTAGGCCAACTGGATACTCACAAGTCTATGGGACCAGATGAGATCCACCCAAGAGTACTGCGGGAGCTGGTGGAGAAACTTGCCAAGCTTCTCTCCATCATCTATCAGCAATCCTGGTCAATGGGGGAGGTCCCAGATGACTGGAGACTTGCCAATGTGACACCCATCTACAAGAAGGGCAGGAAGGATGATCCAGGGAACTACAGGCCTGTCAGCCTGACCACGGTACCCGGGAAGGTCATGGAACAGTTCATCTTGGTGGTGATCACATGGCAAGTGCAGGACAACGGGGAGATCAGGCCCAGCCAGCATGGGTTCATGAAGGGCAAGTCCTGTCTAACCAACCTGATCTCCTTCTGTGATCAGGTGACTCACCTAGTGGATGAGGGAAAAGCAGTGGATGTTGTCTACCTGGACTTCAGGAAGGCGTTTGACACCGTTTCCCACAGCATTCTTCTAGAGAAGCCGGTGGCTCATGACATAGACAGGAGGACTCTTTGCTGGGTTAGAAACTGGCTGAATGGCTGAGCCCAGAGGGTGGTGGTGAACAGCGTGAAATCCAGTTGGCGGCCAGTCACAAGTGATGTCCCTCAGGGTTCAGTTTTGGGACTGGTCTTGTTGATGATCTGGATGAGGCAGTCGAGTGCACCCTCAGTAAATTTGCAGATGACACAAAATTAAGCACGAGTGTCGATCTACTGAAGGGTAGGGAGGCTCTGCAGTGGGATCTGGATAGGCTGGAGCAATGGGCTGAGCTCCACTGTATGAGGTTTAACAAGGCCAAGTGCCGGGTCATGCACTTTGGTCACAACAACCCCCAGCAACGCTACAGGCTTGGAGAAGAGTGGCTGGAGAGCTGCCTGGTGGAGAAGGACCTGGGGGTGTTGATCGACAGCTGGCTGAACATGAGCCAGCAGTGTGCCCAGGTGGCCAAGAAGGCCAATGGCATCCTGGCCTGTATCAGAACAGTGTGATCAGTAGGAGCAGGAAGGTGATTGTGCCCCTGTACTCGGCACTTGTGAGACCGCACCTCGAGTACTGTGTCCAGTTTTGGTCACCACAGTACAGGAGAGACATTGAGGTGCTGGAGCGAGTCCAGAGAAGGGTAACGAAGTTGGTGAAGGGGCTGGAGGACATGCCCTATGAGGAGAGGCTGAGGGAGCTGGGGTTGTTTAGTGTGGACAAGAGAAGACTGAGAGGGGACCTTATTGCCCTCTACAACTACCTTAAGGGAGGTTGTGGCGAGGCTGGTGTTGGTCTCTTCTCTCCAATTAGTGATGATAGGACGAGGGGAAATGGCCTCAAGTTGCATCAGGGAAGGTTTAGATTGGATGTTAGGAAGATGTTAGAAGGAAATTCTTTACTGAGAGGGTGGTCAGGAGCTGGAATGGATTGTCTGGGGAGGTGGTGATGTCACCGACCTTGGAGGTGTTTAAGGAATGGGTGAATGTGGCGCTTAGGGATATGGTCTAGAGGTTAGGCATTAGGAGAAAAGATTGGACTTGATGACCCTGGAGGTCGTTTCCAGCCATGATGATTCTATGATTCTATGATTCTATGATTATATTATGAGTTCTACTGGAGGTCTCAATGCAGCTCAGAGGATTTCATTAAATAATACCAAAAGTGTAAAAATAAGAGCATTGAACTTTATTATTGTGTCCAGTTCTGGGCCCCTCAGTTCAAAAACAACAGGGAACTGCTGGAGAGAATCCAGCGCAGAACCACAAAGATGCTGAAGGGAGTAGAACATCACCCTGATAAGGAAAGGCTGAAGGAGCTGGGTCTGTTCAGATTGGAAAAAAGAAGACTGGAGAGTAGCCCTGAGGAGAAGGACTTTGGGATGCTTGTGGACAAAAAGCTCAACATGAGCCAGCAGTGCGCTTGTGGCCCAGAAAACAAACCTGATTCTGGGCTGCATCAGGAGAAGTGTGGCCAGCAGGTCGAGGGAGGTCATTTTCCCCTCTGCTCCACACTTGTGAAATCCCACCTGGAGCACTGCATCCAGTTCTGGAGCCCTTATTACAAGAGGGATGTGGACGTGCTGGAGCACATCCAGAAGGGGGCCAGGACGATGATCAGAGGGCTGGAGCACCTCTCCTTTGAGGCCAGACAGAAAGAGTTGTGACTATTCAGTCTGGAGAAGAGAAGGCTCCTAGGTGACCTTATTGTGGCCTTCCAGTATCTGAAGGGGGCCTACAAAAAGTCTGGGGAGGGGCTTTTCAGGATGTCAGGTAGCGACAGGACTAGGGGCAATGGAGCAAAGCTGGAGATGGGTAGATTTAGAATGGATGTGAGAAGGAAGCTCTTCACCATGAGAGTGGTGAGAGCCTGGAATGGGTTGTCCAGGGAGATGGTTGAGGGCCCATCCTTGGAGGTTTTTAAGACCAGGCTGGATAGGGCTTTGGCCAGCGTGGGGTGTCCCTGCTCATGGCAGAGAAGTAGGAACTGGATGATCCTGTGGTCCCTTCTAACCCTTACTGATTCTATGACTTGGTGTAGGTGATCCTGCTGTGGAAGGGGGATTGGACAAAATGATATTTCGAGGTCCCTTGCAATCCCTAATGATTCTATGATTCTATGATCTAATGATAGGACAAGAGGCAGTGGGTGTAAGCTTGAACACAGGAGACTCCACACCAATATGAGAAGGAGCACTAGAAGGAGCTGCCCAGCGGGTTTGTGGAGTCTCCTTCTCTGGAGATGTTTAAAACTCTCCTGGACATATTTCTGTGCAACTTGATCCAGGTGATCCTGCTGTGACAAGAGGATTGGACTAGATGATCTTCTGAGGTCCCTCCCAATCCCTAATGTTCTGTGATTCTGTGATATTACGCATGATAAGGATATGTTAGCATGTATAAGAAATTTTGTTCAGTGACAGACATCGAGAAGCTGTTTCAGAAGTAGATTAATAGTTCAGAAAGGCAAAGAAAACATGAACAAGGAAACTAAAAATAACAACGGGAAGACTTGATTGTGTACAGTCTAGAGGTGGATTGCCTATTAGAATCATAGAATCACTACGGATTGGAAGGGACCTCGAAAGATCATCTAGTCCAATCCGCCTGCAACAGCAGGATCACCTAAACCAAGTCACACAGAAACACATCCAGACGGGTCTTGAATACCTCCAGTAAGAGACTCCACAACCCCCCTGGGCAGCCTGTTCCAGTGCTCNACACCCCCCCTGGGCAGCCTGTTCCAGTGCTCCGTCATCCTCACTGTGAAGAAGTTCCTTCTCAGGTTGATGTGGAACCTCCTATGTTCCAGCTTACAACCATTGCCCTTCGTCCTATCACTACATGACACCGAGAACAGCCCAGTGCTATCCTCCTGGCACCCACCCCTTACATATTTACAGACATTAATGATGTCACCCCTCAG
>VXBP01004914.1:0-79051 GCA_013400115.1 Rhinopomastus cyanomelas
AGAGTAATTTATTAGAGCAACAGATTTACAGGTTACAGTACTCTTTATGAGTACTGTATGCAAAATATGTGTACACAAGTGTTAAAATTACCAAAGCATTAAGATAAAAGGGCAGCTCTACACTAACACGTTAGATTATAAAAGTAACTCTACAGAGATTTATAAAGTTCTTGAGAAGATTTGTATCTCACCCAAAGGCGTCCCTACGGGGGGGGGAAGGAGGTCTCAGCCCATCGACGGATTCCAAGGAGTCAGAGGTCCACAAATATTCCCCAACTTGTTCAAGATGGTATCTTCCCTCTGTATTCCCCTTTTTGCGGGCTATTTTACATTATTTTTTTATCTTCAAGGTGGAGCTTCAGTGACTTTAGTTGTGATGCACCTCAGGATTCATGGTGGTGGGAACCCCAGGGGCTATGGGAGGTGCCATTGGGAGTAGAACCTCCAGCCCTGCTGCTCCTGAGTGTCAGAACCTGGCCCTGTGTCATGCTTTAACAGCAGGGTAGCCCAAAGAAAATTATATTCTGCCCAACTGTGCAGAGAAAAATCTCTTTTCCCCCATCCTGGGCTGAGAGGGGAAAGTGATGTTACCTCTTACTGTGCAGCAGTGTAATTGTCCTGGATAGGAGGGATCTATTGAGTGCTTTTAAATTTTTCAAGCCCATGTTACACAATTACTAAGGTTAATAGCACACACCTGCTTCTCAGATGTCAGGAATGCCAGACTTTGGGGCTGCTCCCTGATCCCAGCTGATATGAGCCAATGTATTTACAGAACCATCTCAGTGGGAATTTATAGCAGTTGTAAACTCATTTGCTAATGCGCACCTTATACACTGAAAAACTGACTTAAATGTCACTAACTGAGTGCTTTTATACTACCAAAGTGTATTACTTCACTGTCTTATTCCACTTCTGAGATGGAAAGTACTAAATGAAAATTAAAGAAATACTGCATCTGGAAATAATTAACAACTTTTCCACTTTCCAAATCTTGATGTTTAAGTCTGAGGCCTCACTTCTTTGCTTTACACCATCCATTTCTGTGGAGCGTTAGCTTCCTTAGGATAATGTCTCTGAAGAGATTAGGCTATTTTTAAGACATCAGATGTCAGATTTTTCAAACCTTACTACAAATCAGCCACTGCTTTCATTCTGCTTATATTAGGAATTCTAGCATTGGCATTCAATACTGTATTTAACAGAGCCCAGTTGCCCAGTTGGGTTGGGCACTCAACGCCACATTTAGCAGAGCCATCTTGGTGTTGAAAATTGCATTCACACTTGTCATAAAAAAGCCCAGTACACAAGGTTACATTGACTTTTAAAGATATCTGATTTATAAGTAACAGTTTGTAAATGCAAAATTTACTTTTCATCTACCAAGACAATTTCACCTTCCAAGACCAAACCCTCTCTGACATACAACTGCACATAAAATACAGACAAATTCTACTTTAAATATGAAACACTTGTAAAAAGGTGAATGAGAGAAAAAGACAAAAGTCTTTTCCCAGAAGGAACACTCAGGTACACTGAGTCCTATCCAAAAGTGGTTATTCATTGAAAGTTATTCTTAACTGCAAACTGGAAGTGCTTCCTCATGCTACTGAAAGCTAGGAGGCTGGATGGGAAAAGCCTTCTGATTTACTCTAGTAATGAGATAGTAATTACTGAAATCTTCTGAATGACTTTATTTAGTCAAGTACACTGAGGTATAAAAACTGTATTTAAGAAAGCAATTAACAAATGTTACCATGATGGGCCCACGAAATAGGGCTAAGGCAGCTGGTTTCTGGATCCACGTTAAGATAAATCATGGGCAAGATCTGGTATCAGGAAGTTCTTAATATGAACTGGCTAAAATTTTGGAAATTACTCAAGCAACAGAAGTCATTCACAGTTCAGGATTATTATCCCAACACACATTCCGATAGCACATTGTGATTGATGGATCTATCCCTCCACCTATCTGGATGGAACTATCCATCTCGTTGTCTTTAAAAAGCTACTTTGATGTTCTGTTTTTGTTTACCACATGCACTAAATCATTTTTGCCTGAAGAAATTCTGAAGAGAGAAAATTTTACCCATCATGTTTTAGAATGACAAAGGCTAATGGCTCAATAACTGAGGAGAGTGACCCAAGATTAAAGAAAGAACATCACTAATACAATGAAAAAGAACATTGCTCTCCAATGACAGCTGTGCTCAGCCTTTTCTTTATGATGTCCAGCACTCCTTTCAATAGCTGTGACACATGTCTGGTTGTTGCTGTACTTCCGAAGCTCTGTTCAGCGTCAGTAAGTTGTTATCGATCAATCCAATTGAAGATTATTAGAACTAAACTCAGAAGGCCAATACAAATGCCAAAAATAACCAGTGCACAAGCCTGTGAGAAAAGCAAAAATCAATGTTTTACTAAAGGAATCACTTTACATTTCTAAGGCTTCAAAGTAACGATGCAAAAGCCTTTATGAACAGGTTTACATAGTGCCGTTTAAAATAATTGCTAAAGTTTAAATAAACCAAACCTGTTGAGATCACTCAAACCAGCCCACTCTGGGCCAGTTTCACAGTCCAATCCCCCTGACACAGCAGGACCACCTAGACCAAGTCACACAGGAACACATCCAGGTGGGCTTTAAATGTCTCCAGTGAAGGAGACTCCACAGCTCCCCTGGGCAGCCTGTTCCAGTGCTCCATCACCCTCACTGGGAAGAAGTTCCTTCTCATATTTATATGGAACCTCCTATGTTCCAGCTTACATCCATTGCCCCTCATCCTATCACTAGATGACATTGAGAAGAGCCTGGATCCATCCTCCTGACACCCACTCTTCACATATTTAGACAATCTCCTCCAAGCTAAAGAGACCCAGATCCCTCACCCTCTCCTCCTAAGGGAGGTGCTCCACCTCCTTCATCATCTTCATTGCCCTACGGTGGATTCCCTCCAGCAGCTCCATCCCTCTTGAAGTGAGTGTCCCAGAACTGGACACAATACTCCAGATGTGGTCTCACGAGTGCAGAGTAGAGGGGGAGAAGAAACTCTCACAATCTGATAACCACCCCCATTCTGATCAACCCCAGGATGCCGTTGGCATTCTTGGCCACAAGAGCACACTGCTGGCTCACGGTCATCCTGCCATCCACCAGGACCCCAAGGTCCTATTCTCTTAAACTACTCTCCAACAGGTCAGTCCCCAGCCTATACTTGTACCCGGGGTTGTTCTTGCCCAGATGCAAGACTCTACAATTACCCTTGTTATACTTCATTACATTTCTCTCTGCCCAGCTCTCCAGCCTGTCCAGATCTTGCTGAATGGCAGCACAGCCTGCAGGGGTGTTAGTGACACCACCCAGCTTTGTGTCATCAACAGACTTGCTGACAGTGCACGGTAATCCCTCATCCAAGTCATCAATGAATAGATTGAACAGGACTGGTCCCAGCACTGACCCCTGGGGCACTCCATGAGACACAGGCCTCCCATACCTGGGATGGAGGTGAGGTTGACCAGTCTATAGTTACTTGGGTCCTCCTTATTTCCCTTTTTGAAGACTGGATTGACATTTGTTACCATCCAGTCTCTAGCCACCTCTCCGCTCTCTCCCTTAGTATGCACAGGTGCATCCCAACTGGGCCCATGGATTTGTGTACATCCAGTTTGATCAATTTATCCCTAACCCAGTCCTCATCAAGCAAGGCAGGTTCCTCTCTTGCCTCAACTTCCTTTGGCATCTCAGCAGTCTGGGGCTTGAGATCAAGACAGCCCCCAGAAGTATAGACAGAGGCAAGGAAAGTGTTGAGTATCTCTGCTTTCTCTGTATCCTCTGTCTCCAGGGCAACCACATCATTCAGCAGGGGTCCTACGTTGCCTCTAGTTTTAGTTTTACCTGCTATGTATTTGAAGAAGGCCTTTTTGTTGCCCTTGACTTCTCTTGCAAGGTGTAATTCCAAGGAGGCCTTGGCTTTCCTAGCTACATCCCTACATTCTCTCACCAGAGCCTTATAAACACCCCAAGTGGCCATCCCCTCCTTCCATGACCTATAGGCTTTCTTTTTCTTCTTCAGTTTGCCCAGCAGCTCCCTGTTTAACCACGTAGGTCTTCTGGCTCCCTTCCTGGACTTCTTTCCTGTTACAATGCTCTTTTCTTGTACTTCAAGAAAGTAGTCTTTGAACGTTAACCAGCTACCCTGAGCTCCTTTACCTGCCAGTACCCTGTCCCCTGGGATTTCCAAAATTTCAATTGCTTGAAAAGGCCAAAGTTGGCCCTCCTGAAGTCCAGGGTTGTGATTCTGCTAGGTGTTCTGTTCCTACCACACGAGACCCTGAACTGCACCATCCCATGGTCACTGCAGTCTCGTTTGAAGAAAACAAAAAAAAAAATTGTTTGTATTTTACAACTCAGAATTAATTAATTTGTATTTTGCTCAAGATATAATTAAAGTTATAGAGGTTCCTTATACTTTTGACTAGCCAGATGACAACAAGACTACAGTCTGAGAGAGTAGCTTGCTGATTTGTATAACAAGGCATCAAATCTGTTGGAACCACTCAGGATTTTACATGGTCAGAGAGAATCATTATTAGATTTTCTTTCAAATTCCTTGCTTTGTCAAAACAAGAGCAGCCCTATGACCCATAAGAAGGGCTATGTATAAACAGTTTGTCAGCATTTAGGCCACTGTAGTTAAGTTGTTCTGCCGAGCAGTGGTTAAACTGAAAACAGTGCAAAAAGCAGGCTGCTGCACAAATTCCAACTAGAACATAACCTACTACACCCAAAGAGAAACCACAAAGAGGAGAAAAAGAAAACAACTACGGGGGAAAGAAAAGACGTTTTTGAGAAAGCTTACATGGAAAGCAAGCATAAACACTGTTTCACTTATATGCAGTTTGGCTTCATCCCAATCGCCCAGACAAGATCAGAGTAATGCATAAAAACTGAGGAGAAATTGGATTAAAAGTCAACATCTGCAAATCATAGGGAAAAGCAAGTATTCAAATCAACGGTCTGACATGTGGATGTACTGCCAGTCAAAAATCATTTGTGAAGAAGGGGTTTCAGAAAGACTAGAGCTATCATGAGGGATAAAAGAAAATGCTCACAGATTTCTTGTACTGCAATGAAAACAAGAACTTTGGGTTTGGATTATGTGTATTAAGATGTTTAAATATAATCAGCACATGAAAAAAAAAGCATACCCCTAGTTTCTGTGGTGATGAGAAGTCCTCTCTGCTAAGTTGAAGATAAAGTAGTCCAGGATATACAAAAAGCAAACATGCTGATGTGGTTGAACCTTTAAAAAACAGAAAGTAAGATATTAATTAGAGTAAAACTGAAGTGCATTAGCTTATCACAATATTGAATATTCTGAAGACCCCCCCCCCCCCAACAATAAAAAATACTAACCACAACAACTTACCAACTACTCCAAACACATTTTTCATGTCTGGCACGTACATTGCAAGCAGAAAAACAATTGTATTCAGTGCTAAAGTGACAAAAATATGGCAAATCCATGATCCAGGAAGATGAGAGAAAAATACCATCAGTACAGCTTTCCTCGCCTGCATGAAATGAAGAGAAACCCTGCAGGGGTAACTACACACACATACATGTACTTTAACCTCACGTCAGTTTCATAAACTTAAGAAACACATCACTCTAGCTGTGACAGAACACCTTAAAAATTAAAATGCAAAACTCGTAACAACAGTTAAATTACAGAATCGTTCAGGTTGGAAAAGACTCCTGAGATCAAGTGCAACCACTAACCCTACTCTGTCAAGGTCACCACTAGACTGGATCTCTAGGCACCACATCTAAATGACCTTTAAACACCTCCAAGGATGGTAACTCAACTGTCTCCCTGGGCACTCTGTCCAAGGTCTGACTACTCTTTCAGTGAAAAAGTTTTCCTGATGTCCAACCTAAACTTCTCCTGGTGCCTGAGGCCATTTCCTCTTGCTCTATCATTGATTACCTGTGAGAAGCAACCAGCACCCACCTCCATAAAATGTCCCTTCACGTTGTAGAGGGCAATAAGGTAACCTTTCAGCCTCTTCCTCAGGCTAAACAGTCCTAGCTCCCTCAGCTGTTCCTCATCAGTTGTCTAGGCCCTTCACCAGCTTGCACTTGTTGCCCTTCTCTGGACCTGCTTCAGGACCTCTATATCTTTCTTGAACTGAAGTGCTCCAAACTGAACCCAGTACTCAAGGTGTGGCCTCACCACTGCCCAGTACAGGGATACAATCACCTCCCTTTTTGCAGGAACAAAGAGGCTCCAGGGAAAATGCCATGTCTGAGCACGCTTGGCAGCAAACATTCGTATGTTGCCAACTGATACCTAATCTGCACACTAATTCTATATATTTAGTTTTGCAGGCACGTTATTTTTTGGTCATAACGGAATGAATTTTCAGTTCTACCACAGCACTGATAAATTAAAGTAGGTCAATATGTGGTTTTAATTTACAATGAAATTGAGTTTTCAAGTAGAAGCGTGTTTCTGTGTGGGTGCGTGCATGTAGAAAGGAAAAACCAAGTCAGCAAAACTCAATTTAGAGACCAAAAACAAACAAAAAAAAAATCTAACTAAATAAACTTTAGAAGTTCTGAATTCTCTAAATTAAAAACAATGCTGCGGGCTAGTTTTAATCTGAAATCTGTCTCAAGAGCACAAATTAGCTTAGTGGTTAGTTGTTATTTTGGAGCTCTCATGGAACATATGCAAATATGCAGTCTTTGATCAATCACTTGACAAGTGAGTAAGATACACAAGACTAGATGTTACTCAAGCACCGCAATCTGCAAAGCATTAGTGTTACCCTTGCTTGCCAGCTTCCCAACACTCAGGAGTACTTACCGGGAAATGGATCAGAGGGACTGTCAAAAGCACAGCAAACAGGATGGCTACTTTAACAGTCATGATGAGAGTATCATGTGGCAGGTACCTGCTGTAACCCTGCAGCAATTCTGAGTCCACTTTCTCTGAAAACAGGAAAAATTAGTTACTTTGTTAATTATTTGAGAACCAAAGATAAGTAGCAATGCATCTGAATGAATGCTAATCATAGAATCACACAATTATTGAAGCTGGTAAAGAATTCTGAGATCATCAAGTCCATCCTATGACCTAACATCACCACAACCAGCTAGACCATGGCACTAAATGCCACGTCCAGTCTTTTCTTAAATATCTCCAGGGATCAGTTTGCTGGTGGCTAATGTGTAGTGGAGTGAGGGTACAGATGCTCATTGCTTCAGTATTACTTAAACACCATAACCATGAGAAAAGTGAGGCAAATCTCTAGAGAGTCTCTGCCTGGAGCCAAAGCTACCTACAGTGGATGTAAGGATGAAGGAGAGAGCATGAAAAAGAAAGATGGTGTGACACCAATCCAAGCACTCAGCAAAACATGTTCTATATTTCTGAAACAGTCAGCACTAGATGCTTTTGGTTGAACTAGAAGCCAGAAACAAACTAGTTTTGTTAAACTGGCTGAACGACATTTTTTTCCCCAGCCCCCAATCAGAAGCATTAAGTGACGTGCAAGGTAAAATTTCATGATTTGAAAGAAAAGCTGCAATTCCAATACAAAGGAAGAAAGAAACTTCAAGTTAAATTAACTAATAATTCTTCAAAACTATACTAGTGTATGTGCTTTCACTGGATATTGTCATGTTGCTGGATGACACGGATAACTGGCATCAATTATACTTTAAAAAGATATTTAATTTTAAAAGAATAGAAAAAACCCCAAACAAAACTATTGACAATTGAGATTGATAATCATAGAATCATTAGGGATTGGAAGGGACCTTGAAAGATCATCTAGTCCAATCCCCCTGACACAGCAGGATCACCTAGACCAAGTCACACAGAAACACATCCAGGCGGGTTTTAAACGTCTCTAGTGAAGGAGACTCCACAACCCCCCTGGGCAGGGGCTCTGTCACCCTCACTGTGAAGAAGTTCCTTCTCATATTTATATAGAACCTCCTATGTTCAGCTTATACCAATTGCCCCTTGTCCTATCACTAGAGGACATTAAGAGCAGCCTGGCTCCATCCTGACACTCACCCCTCACATATTTATAGACATTAATGAGGTCACCCCTCAGTCTTCTTCAAGCTAAACAGACCCAGCTCCCTCAGCTCTTCCCCACAGATGCCCCTTTCAAACCAATGACTCTATGATTCTATGCCAAATGACAGCTCACTTCTCCTCAGTGGGAAGAATCAGAGCCGCTCCCCTTCAGAGGCAGATTTAGCTATGCAAAACCAAGTCTGTAGTGGAATTACTACAGAACTGTAGGTTGTTGATTTACCATCATAAGATGTACTATTCAAGGCAAAAGTGGTCAAAAAGCAACAAATCCTTTACCTTTGACTTCTGGTCATTTAAGGTGAAAATTTTCATTAACAGCCAAAGTCAGAGGCCTGAAAGTAGTTTGTAACCTCAAATTTCTGGTTTTTTTTCTTTTTTATATCCCTTGACTCTGAGGTTTTTTGGACTTCAGACTGGACCAAAATTTAAACTCTAGTCCAATTGCCGTATAAAGTTTCTAATTCAGAGAAAACAGAATAAACCTTGTGAACCACAGAAAGCTGAAGTATGTCTCATTTCAAAGAGGGAGCCTTTTTTTTTGTTTTCGATTTAAAATGCAATGTTTTACATTTCCTTGGACTGGTGTTTTAGCAACAGGGAACAGATCCTCTCTATTTAAAGAATTAAGTTAATTAAACAAGACAACCAAAAATTTGCAAGGGAAAAAATAAAATAAAAAAACCCCCTCTCTTACAGACATCCACTGTTGGTCCCAGCATTTCAGGCTCTTGAGTGCAAAAGTTACTAAAAGAAATCAGGTTTGTAGAAGATCAGAAATGTTTCTCGTGAAAAAGACTACGAGACTATGGGGTCAAGGATTGGGTTTCTACAATTACTACTGGTTTTCTTTTTGTATTTTTTACTTCTTGTTGAGACCCCATCTGGAAACACATGGTTACCCTGCACTGCCTGCTGAATCTCTCAGGAGATTCAGACCCTTAGGAGTGACACTCAAAATTGCATTTCCCTACAAACCACATGGAGACATTTAGGAAACAGTAATAGTGGTCTATACGCTGTTAGAGGTTTCAAAGACTCTCCATATAATTTTTCAAAGGACTCAGCGTCCATCAAGGGAACATTTTCAGAGAGTTGTGGTCAGACATACTCTTTTACTCGGAGAAAAGGTGCAAAATTCCCTAGAAAACTGGAATTATTAGCTGCTGAAAGTCAATATTCTTGGTGCTTTGTCAGACGCTATCTCAACAAAATGTAAAACACTCTAAAAGGGAGGAAATCCTAATCAGAATACTTGTCTTACTTCCATGAATTTTTATTAATTTCAATCAACACAAGTTAGCATCTCATGAAATGCAGAGTTTTCAGAAGACACAGAACAGTTTGGGTTAGAAAGGACCTTCTAAGCTCATTTGCTCAAAACCCCCTACAGTAAGCAGGAACATCTTCAAAAAAAGCAGGTTGCGCGAAGCCCCATCCAACCTGACCTGGAAAGTTTCCAGGGACAGGGCTTCCACCATCTGTCTGGGACACACTGGTCACCTTACAGATGATTGTGATGTGTTTATGTGACAATATTTCTACAAAACCCCTATCATCACGCAGTGGCAATTCAATTTGACAATGTGTGCCAAACACTGAAACACAAACTGACAGCAAGACCCACCAGGGTCCAAAGACACTCTGGAAAAGGCATCAGACTGTGATGTTATGTGACAGGATTCTACAGTCACTGTATGAAACAGACACTCACCTATATGTCTGCCAAACTTACCACGGATCTTTAAAAAAAGGTCACTATGTAGGTGAAGGTTCTGAAATCTTTCTGTGTACTTGGGAAATGCAAGAATACCAGACAGATGAAGTCATGAATGTTTGAACTCCACTGTAAAACTGTACGCAGAAGTATTCAAAAGTCAAAATGCAGAGTTATTAAATTGGTACTGAAGCACACCGCCATGCAACTTCTACAGCAAATGAAAATAAAAGAAGTCTGTAGAGTTTGGTAGGGCAAGGACACGGAACTGCTTGAGAGAATCCAGCACAGATGATGAAGGGAGTGGAACATTTCCCTGATGAAGAAATGCTGAGGGAGGTGGGTCTCTTTAGCTTGGAAAAAAGGAGACTGAGGGGTGACCTCATTAATGTTTATAAATATGTAAATGGTGGGTGTTAAGAGGATAGAACCAGGCTCTTCTCAATGTCATCTAACGACAGGACAAGGGGCTGTGGGTGTAAGCAGGAACATCGGAAGTTCCACATAAATATGAGAAGAAACTTCCTCACAGCAAGTGTGATGGAGCATTGGAACAGGCTGCCCAGGGAGGTTCTCTGGAGACATTTAAAACCGACTTGTACATGTTCTTGTGCAACTTGGTCTCAGTCATCCTGCTGTGGCAGGGGTATTGGACTAGATGATCTTTTGAGGTCACTCCCAATCTGTAATGTTCTGTGATTCTGTCAAGGGTCATACTCCACCCACCTCTCTGCTTGGTACATAAAAACCATCAAACACTGTGTCAAAATAATCTTTAAGAAAAGAGCATTTCTTGGTTTGGTTCATGTACCAGTCAGGTGTCAGCTCTCGCACAAGCACTGCATGTAACACAAACCACTGAGGATTGAAAGTCCAGCTCAAAACTTCTCCTTTTGAATTTTTTAATCTAGTATTCTGTTATCACCTTCCACTCAAATCAAGACAACAAACCTAAATAGGAGCTTTCCCCGATTCAGACTCTTTAATTTTTTCATGTTCCTTATCAATTTTTTTCTAGAGTCCTGTCGTTTGTCTTTACATTACACACAAAGGTATCACAAAGATGTCACTTTGTGCAATGCAAGTTTTCCTAAGTGGGATGATTCATGGGAAATGTTTTTTCCATATCAAGCAGATTTCCAGTGCAATAGCTGGTGTTAGTTCCAATTAACTCACAAAAATACAAAACCAAACTAACAAAGCCATATATGCTGCATTGGATGGGGAAAAAATACTGCATTAACACATCAGGAGAGGTGCCTAGAGACTGGAGGATTGCAAATGTTACCCCAATCTTCACTAAGGGAAAGAAGGAGGACCCAGGCAACTATAGACCAGTCAGCCTCACCTCTGTCCCAGGAAAGGTGATGGAACAATTTGTCCTAGATGCACATCAAGGACAGGAGGGTCATTAGGTACAGTCAGCATGGCTTTATAAAGGGAAAGTCGTGCTTGACCAACCTGATAGCCTTTCATGAGGGCATAACCAGGTGGACAGATGATGGCAGAGTGGTGGATGTGGTCTGTCTTGACTTGAGTAAGGCATTTGACACAGCCTCCCACAGCATCCTCGTAGCCAAACTGAGGCAGTGTGGACTAGATGATTGGGTAGTGAGGTGGATGGTGAACTGGCTGCAGGATAGAAGCCAGAGAGTAGTGCTCAATGGGACATAGTCTGGTTGGAGGCCTGTATGTAGTGGAGTGCCCCAGGGGTCAGTGCTGGGACCAGTCCTGTTCGATCTATTCACTGATGCCTTGGATGAGGGATTACCGTGCACTGTCAGCAAGTCTGTTGATGACACAAAGCTGGGTGGTGTTGTCGACACCCCAGCAGACTGTGCTGCCACTCAGCAAGACCTGGACAGGCTGGAGAGCTGGGCAGAGAGAAATGTAATGAAGTATAACAAGGGTAAGTGTAGAGTCTTGCATCTGGGCAAGAACAACCCCAGGTACCAGTATAGGCTGGGGACTGACCTGTTGGAGAGAGGGATCTGGGGGTCCTGGTGGACAGCAGGATGACTACGAGCCAGCAATGTGCTCTTGTGGCCAAGAGGGCCAACAGCATCCTGGGGTTGATCAGAATGAGTGTGGTTATCAGACTGTGAGAGGTTCTTCTTCCCCTCTACTCTGCACTAATGAGACCACATCCGGAGTATTGTGTCCAGTTCTGGGACCCTCAGTTCAAGAGGGATGGAGCTGCTGGAGGGAGTCCACTGTAGGGCAACGAGGATGATGAAGGAGGTGGAGCACCTCCCTTATAAGAAAAGGCTGAGGGATCTGGGTCTGTTTAGCTTGGAGAAGAGGAGACTGAGGGGTGACCTCATTAATATATATAAATATTTGAAGGGTGGGTGTCAGGAGGATGGAGCCAGGCTCTTCTCAATGTCATCTAGTGATAGGACAAGGGAGAATGGTTGTAAGCTGGAACACAGGAGGTTCCATATAAATATGAGAAGGAACTTCTTCCCAGTGAGGGTGATGGAGCGCTGGAACAGGCTGCCCAGGGGAGTTGTGGAGTCTCCTTCACTGGAGACGTTTAAAACCCGCCTGGATGTGTTCCTGTGTGACTTGGTCTAGGTGATCCTGCTGTTTCAGGGGTATTGGCGAGGTTCCTTCCAATCCCTCATGATTCTATGATTACCTAGCATTAGGGCCAGCCTGCTGCAGGTCATAGTCCCCTCACAAAAGGAAACATCTCTCAGGCTACTCACAGGTTAGAAATGTGCTAGGTATCACGGAGTTAGTAACTGATAATGTTGCTAGAAGACACAACCTTAGAACACACCTTTCAAATCTGTTGGACAATCAGATTATTATCTGATCTCAAAATTTTTCAGAGGCCATGATAAATCTGTCCCCAGCCTTTAAGGGAAAATATACAGCCCACATATATGTATATATATATATAGCCATATAATGGCAATCAGCGGTGCAATTCATTCCAAAATCAGCAATGTCTTTACATGTGTTAGAGAATATCAAACCACCAGCTATAGCTCATGAACCAGTATCCTGTCTGTATAACATTTTAAGACATAAGCCTTGAATATTTTAGCTGTATGTTGAGAAGCCAGTGAGACTAATATTTTGCAGAGGTAGGCACACTCTTAAGCCTTAACAAGAAAATTATTTCTGAGGATTCTAGTGCACAAACAGTCCCAAAGTTTTCCACACAGAATGCATTTATCATTCATTTTTAGCCTCCATTCGAAAGAGTATTTGAAGAACACACTTACCATAAAATGTCAGGTACCCAAACAGAGCAGAAACAAAGTAAATTAGGAAACTCAGACCAATTGCTGTGACAGTTACATACTGCATTCTGCTTTTGGATGGACTAAAATAAAACAAAAACCCAGAAAATTAATGTTGATTAATTTGTACTGTGGATCATTAAACACAGTGTAACCTACACAACAGCTTATCTTTCATAAGAAAGCATCATCTTAATTAACTCCAGCCACAGGGTATTTGACGGGGTCTGTGCTGTCATTAACACTTGGGGTTTTATAGGAATTTCTAATTCCTAAGTAAAACATACTAGTGTTTACAGACAGCTAACACTGTCTCCATCTCATAGGGAACTGAGACATACCAGAGCATCTTTTAATTAATGCTTCCAGTTTATACTGGACAATCTATATTCAGACCCACGAACAAAACATGGATCAATAAAAACACTGAATCAGATACAGCCAAATGCAGATTCAGTTACAGCAATAAAAATTAACTAGTAAGTACCTTAACAAATGATTTTTTTCTCCAGATTGCCCAGATCAGGACAATGTACTGACACTGATGATGGAACCATATTTGCTACTTCTCTCTTCTGTAAGAGAGGAAAAGCCAGTACAGACTAAAACTGTACATTTCCCAAAAATGTAAAAGCTGCTTAGTTTGTGTTTTTTATGGTACTGACTTGAAAATAGAAACTATTCAAGATTAACATAGAAAAAATCCTCCAGTAATACTGTGAGTACATTTTAACACTGCACATGTTTTCATACATTACCTTTGGAGTTCACAATAGATGGGTAAGACTGAGGTATGGCACAGAAAAGAGAAGGCCATGGTCGGTATCGCATAAGCACTCTAAAATGGAAGAAAAACATACTGTAGGTTGGTTGTTATTACAAATGGTTGCAAAAATATCTGGATCAATTCCGAATTCAGTTCCAGTGTTGGAAGTCAGTGGAAATCTTTCCACACTAATGCTTCGAGATGAAACAGATTGGTGTCTGTGAATCATTCCACACAAAATTAACCTTTTCAACTAGTACCTGTTCAGTGGTGGTCTATTTCATGATTATGAGAAGCGATGCCATCTATAAGCCAACAACTGAAAATTTCTTTTTTAGCTATATTGAGGCCACATGCTTATGTAGAAAGAGGAGGATTTGCCCCAGAGCCAGTGTATCTTTCATTTAATTTTCTACAAAGTTTTCTAAATTCTAATATCCGTAGCTACCTGTTACGTTACTGATTCCTTCATCCTGGCTTCACTATAGTCTTATTACTCCCACAGAAAATTTGCATACAGCATGCAGAAAATAGAGCATGCTTTGCCATCTGAAGTTTTAAGAGAGTTACATAATTAAGGTTGCAACCACACAATTAGGGGTACATCATTCCAGAAATCTGCAAAAGAGATGAATCATCTAGTACAGCTTACTTTGATTGCCAAATGGAATAAGCTGAACTATAACAAACAACATAATCAGGTCCATGCTGGTAAAAATATGCCATTTTTGTAGAATTATAGAACTACCATGGCTGGAAAGGCCCTCATCCCAAAATCTCCATAACTCCTAGACCATGACCTCAAATGATCTACCTACTTTTTTTATTAAACACCACCAGGGATTGTGACTCCACCACCTCCCTGGGCAGCCTGTTCCAGTGCCCAACCACTCTCTCAGGAAAGAACTTCTTCCTAAGATCCTAAACCTCCTATGATGTTACTTGAGGTAATTTCCTCACAATCTATCATTAATAATTTGGGAGGAGAGAGCAGCACCAGCCTTGTTACAAACCTTTGAGGTAGCTGTAGAGAGCAATAAGGTCTCCTCTCAGCCTCCTCTTCTCTAGTTCCCTCAGCCACTTTTCATAAGGCCTGTTTTTCAGACCTCTCACCAGTCTCATTGCCCTTCTCTGGGCCCCAATAATCTTTCCATCAATAAGGTTAAAAAAGAAGTAGAGGAGAGTCCCAAGATTCTTCAAAGCACATAAGACCTGAATCTCGAAGGAGATGTTTCTGATCAAAACAAAATTTCTTCTTTGACCTATGGGTGATGTTTGCTTCATGTTTTTAGTGCTCAAGCTTTCTTTTTTTGTCTGGAATTTAGGGGTGGATTTTGTTTTCTCCTTCAGACTGTGTTCCTCCAAAATTCCACTACACCATACTCTTCTTTGCCTTCTGCTTCACCCCAGAGACTAGAATCTACCATCTACATGACACTTCCTCTCCTGCAAGCTTTGATGGGTGGTGACATGATTTAAATGCCATGTTAATTAAGAAATTCCAGAGCTGGCATCCATTGAAATGCAGGAGATTGCTTCATGCCTGAAGAATTATCTTCAGAGAAGAAAAAATGAAGGTTAGGTCCAGGCAGTTTCAGGAAGCCTGTTCCACCTCACCAGGAGCTGAGCACAGAGCCAAGCAGCATGGACTTCCAGCTGAGGGCATATTAAGTTGGCTTGATCCAACTGTATCATGAGGCTGATCTCTGCTGCATCTGTTATGCTTTATACTCTGGTCATATTTGCACACTGTTTTCATAAATGCTAACTTGGACAGCCAGCCTTCATATAAATAAAAAAGAAAAAGTGAGACTGGATAAGACTTGGCAGCAGGTATAGGAAATATTTCAGCAGCCTATATATAACTAGTTTTACAGAAGAATAGCTTTAAACCCCGAATAAGGCTTAAATGCCGATGACTTAACAACCACCACCCCCTTCAAGTTTGCGTATTGTTCATAGAAGTTACCTCTTTTGAAAGATGAAAGAGCTTTGCTTTACAATCCCCAGTAGAATTTGAAACCTGTAAGAAATAGATGCGAAAGAATGGCATCATGAAAGAATAAGCACAAACCAGAGATAGGAAAAGTTTTCATTTCTGTGATGAAAAGGAGGAATGTGAATTACAAGTGACTCTGAAAGTGTTAATGTAAAAAAACCATTACAGTTACTAATAAAATTAAGAGAACTTCAAAACAGCACGCACTTTACCTGTAAAGTCTCTGTGACACTGCTTAGAGGTAGAGGACAGGGTATTGACCATTTCTTTATCATGATCTGCAAAGACAGCAGTTTTAATGTGAGAATCATACCCCAGAAATCTGTTGAAACACATATATGCAGCTAAAACATGAGACAGTTGGTACACAAAGCAGAGAGCTACCCCCACAGTAAATTAAACAGACTTGACTTGATAGTTTGGCCACAAGAAAAAGACTTGACAGAAAAACTTGTCGGTGCCATTCCATACAGCTGCTCGCTCAGCACAGCTGGCAGCCGTATGGCATGTCTGTCCGGAGGTGCCGCGCCAAAATGAGCCTTGACATTAACTGAAACACAACCAGCACTCTACAGCCGCTCTCTGTGCGCCACACTGCAGAATAGCTGCTGTGTTAGCGATCCCAGGCTCTTTCCCTAAGTAGACAAGCCCTTAACAGATATAGAGCAGAGCCTAGGGCTAATCTTAAAAGGCAGAAACATATGGTCTGGACTAGAAAGCAAAGGAAAAACAATAAATGCAATTATTGTCCCAGAATGTCATTGGGGCTTTAGCTACACCCTGCTGGTTTAGGGACTGCCAAGTAACAGAGCTAAAAATCAAAGGGAAATTAAAATAAGAAATGTTACCTCCTGTTGCAGGAGCCTAGTTTAAAATGATAGTTGCATTGCTCTCCTCACCCTAATTAATTTCCTATTGTAGCTGCCTGGCTTTAAAGGTTATAATTCTTTAGAAGCCTAGAGCAAGTAATTAAAAACTTAACTGAAGAGTCAGATTCATGAGAAGAATAATGTGGAAAAGAACACTTCTGGCTCAGAGAACTCCATTTTGTTTGCAGCCAAGTGGTGTTTCTCAGAGGATAAGGATTATCCCTCTTGTCACCAATACCAGGAGAAGCAAGCAAACACCACCTCCAGACAAAATGCGGGGAAACTGTTGGTACGTGGCACACTGAGGCCATCGTGGCAATAACACACATCTTAAAGGGCATAACTAAGAACAATCTGCAACAGCTCAAGGTATGTTACAGATGCTCAACAGTAGTCTGCAAGCAGTTTCCAGGAGATCTGTTCTTACCTGCTTATTAACTGGCCAAACTGCCTCTCTCTGCAATGTGAACTGCAACCTTGTCTGAGGAAGGATGTAAGAGGGAGCAAGAACATAAAATGATAGAATGTATTGGGTTGGAAGGGACCTTCAAAGGGCATCTAGTCCAACTGTCCTACAACAAGCAGGAACATCACTCACTAGATCAGACTGCTCAGAGATCCATCAAGCCTGACCTTGAATATCTCCATGGATAGGGCATCCACCACCTTCTAGGCAACCTTAGTAGTCCTTCAAGAATTTCAAAGACAAAGAGAGAAGGAGAAAAAGACTAAAGTCACTTGGGCTTGTATCACGTGTATGTTGGTTACTCAGGTCACCTCTGCTTCATCTCTTTATGGGGCACTAAGCAGGAAGAAGCTACTAGCTTAAACACGGATACAGATTGTTGCTGCCGCTGCTGTACTCCATAACACTGGCTGCGTGGCTGTGCTACTTTCCCAGGAAGCCCAAGCTCGTTGGCTAGCTGAAAGCATTTATGAGTCTGAGAAAGAAGATAATGTATGCTTTCAAGGAGATCTCGTTGCATTTAAAGGCACCAAAATAGGGGAAATAAAGGAGAAAGCTCCTTTATTGAAAGCTCAAGAGTGGAAGGCTTCGTGGAAACTCTGGCTATGGTTGAAATAGGCTTCCTAAGCAATGAAAAGGAGCATGAAGCTAAAAGGACAACTTTAGGGAAAGTGAAATGTGCCTGGCAGTGCTGGGAGCACGGTTTCCTAGAAGCTGAAGAGCAAAGACTATACATAAATATTGAAGGGGGAGGACAAGCAAAGCCAAATCTAAAAAACTGGTGTGTTTTTCTGAAATAAAATAAGGATCAATTAAAAACTGAACCACAGAATCACAGAACATTTGGAATTGGAAGTGACCTCGAAAGATCATCTAGTCCAATCCCCCTGCCACAGCATGACCACCTAGACCAAGTTGCACAGGAACATCAGCAGGTGGGTTTTCAATGTCCCCAGAGGAGACTCCACAACGCCCCTGGGCAGCTCATTCCAATGCTCTGTCATCCTCACTGTGAAGAAGTTTTTTCTCATATTTGTGTGGAAACTCCTGTGTTTCAATTAACAACCATTGTCCCTTGTCCTATTGTTAGATGTCAAAACAAACTGAAATGGAAATAAAAGGAGGCAAAAAGAAAATGCACCTGTAATTTTATTTGCCAGTCTGGTTAATTACTCAAATCTGTTGGGGTTTCCAATTGCAGTGAGGTTCCCCCCACACACACCAACAGTAAGAGATTTTTAAGCTGGCAGCACAGCCCAGTTAGCTGAGCAGTCATGCAGGTAGTACAATCTTCCTCTGGCATTTGAAGCCTATTTCACATAAAAGTTGCTTTGGTTCTATGATTCTATGATAACAAACCATTTGATTTGAAAAATCACCCCTCAAATCTGAAGAGAGATTCTAGTGGAAATAAGATTGTTAAACATAAAGGTAGAGGCTCGAAAAGTTCAAATATTCTCAGTGATGCTGGGTTTTTTGTATCCTTCAGAGGGAAAACAGGAATCCCTTTCTTCCAGCAGTATCAACAGCACTCAGCAAAGAGAGGCTCTCTGTGCATAACACCATTCATTACTTATGGCAGGTTCCCAATCTGCATCACATTTTCTTCCGGGAACATAAACAAGAGATTCAGAAAAATGCCTTCAGGAATCATTAGCACAAGCTACCAATAGGGCTGTCTCCACAAAATCTCCAGAAAAATCTGTCATTACTCTTCACCAATACTCAATATAGCAAGAGAGGAGGGAATAAAGATAGTTTAATAATCACAGTTAATTTCTTTTTCACTTAGTCAGGGAAATACTCAAAATCAGAAATAAAAGTGTTCAGGACCTCACAGGACATCAGACTTTGGATTAAGTTATTCATATTTATTTTCCTCCTGGATCAGCTCATCTCTGCTCTTTCCAAGAAAGATCCACTCCCAGTACGAAAGATACGGAAGGCCAGAAAGGAGATACATGACCTGTCAAAGCCCCATGGCAGAGCAGAGAGGACAAAGAGCTATCTCTAGACTTTTAGCTGGGTGCACTCCCTCGACCACACTGACCAAGACATATGCTGCCTATTGTACTTGTCTTTTCTGCAGGCTGTATTAAAGCTGTGGCTTACTGGCAAAGAGCCGAACAGATGGTATGCACTTGAAAACGCACAGTATTACTGTATATGCAAAATATAATTGTATTACTTCCATATGACTAACACAGTTTTCTCCTGGAACAAATTAAAACCTATCTGCCACACAGAAATGAACATTGTGAAAACTAAAATGCCATTTCAACAGCACACATCAGCCACTTCAAAGCAATTAGATATGAAAACTAAACTGCAGTTAATGCCGTTGGGTTTCAGTGCCTGAAGAAGGCAGAGAGAATATTCTGTGAAGACTATTGGCTTTCTTTAAATATCTGCAACAGCATTTAAAAATGTTGACCCCAATTAGATTTACTGTGGCTGCTGCTCTGTCATTTACCAACAAAGAGTGAGCACACAGATTTCATCGTTTCATAAGAAACCAGCAGTTCATGTAAACGTTCATTAGTATTTTCTACCTACTAGGTTGATAGAGAATCAAAACAAACCCCTAGCTTAAACCATCCCAGTTTAGCGTGTCATGGGTCTGGCTTCCACACTTGCCTTTTCTGAGCCTGAAATTGTTTTCAAATATATCCACCCATTACAAACAGCTTTTTCAGAGATGCCTATATGTTCCCAGGAACTGCACTTATTTTAAAGCTCTTGTAGCCACCTTCAGCCAAAGGCCTATTTCAGCATCCTAGCTTAGTGCTTTGGGGTTTTTTCCTTTCTTTTTTCTTCTTTTTTTTTAAGACACTGTTTAGGAGAGGTCAAAAGTTAAGGGAATTCATAAATATTACAAATTAATTTCCATTAGCTCTGGAGACGCTGTAGCTGCTCCTCAATGGTCTGCTTAGGAAGATACTTCCCAAGGACCCACAAACACTGCAGTACTCCAAATGTACCCTAGGGAGATGTTTTGACAGCTTTGAAGTTTGGTTTTGTCACATGGTTTAGTTCTTAATGGATTGCCTTGGTCGCCTGGATGGCATGTTTGTTCAACTTGCCTTCAGCTCTGTTTATCCCTTTGTAAAACAGGTATTAAATGCAAGTCAATGCAAGCCAGAATGACAGAAGAGAGGGGAAACATATTTTCAGGCTCCCATATAGGACTCCTATTTCTATACCTAGATGACAGACAAAGTGCGAGTTGCTTGGTTGTGTTACAGGTTACACATGTGTATTAACGTACTTTTTCCCTGTAAAAAGAAAAAGTGTAACTTAGAGGTACATTTTGCCCTCTTGGATCTGCCTAGCAGGTCTCGCTTTGGATACTTGGAAGCATCTACCTCACAGGGGCCTTGAGAGGGTGAACATCAAGGTCAAAAACCTCCATATGGCCAAGAGAAGAGAACTTTTCCTTTCAGCAGGAAAGAATAATAAGGTCATTAACGTATTAATGAATGCTGTAAACTGCCTTAATGAAGATCTAATTTTCTTTGCCTTTTTCTGAACTCTTTCACTCCATTATGCATGTAAATTTAATTTATTTGGGGTATATTAAATTTTCTTCTGCACTAGTTGCAGTAAGTAAGAGTCAGAAACTACGAAAACAGAATTCCATTCCACTACTAGCAGCGAAGCAAAAGTCAACGTGCCAGTTCCCTTCACTGCACCATCAGCACAACAAAAATACTGGTACATTTACCACTCCAAAACAGAATTGTTTTAAACCTTCTCACACGCTTGGAAGTTCATACACATGTCCATGCCTCAGCAAAACAAATGTCCAAGCAAGCACATACTGAACTTAAGGAAAACTCTTACGTTTCACATAATAAAAGGTAAGGGGGGAAGACAATTGCAAAACAGGCTTATGAAAACACTCAAACAATAAGAGAGAAAAACCCAACAGATAAGCTGTGCAGATTTTTAACTTACCACAAGAGCAAAGTACACCATAAAGAAAAATGATAAACTACTTGTGTAGCCAAGAAAGCCTGTAAAATAACAGTAAAAATAAAAGAGAATTTATAAGGAGAGTGATCCTAATGTACAGCTAAAGCTTTACATTTTGGGCATGTTTTCTATTACGGTGCTCGGTATCTGGGGCTTAGGACTCAGAATAACAACATTCCAACTGCCTGTCACAGATCATTTATGTAGCTTTGTAGGGCAGAATTAGAACTGGCTTACCACTAATGGCACGCTGTAAGTAAATGCAGCTCTTTAATGTTCTGCTGTAAAGATTTTATTTTAGCATTGCAGACAAAATACTACTGCAACCCAAGTAATAGGTTAACTAGGCAGGGCTGGAAGGCAGAACACACTAGAGCAACTTAAATAATCCCCACCATCACCAACTGCCTGCCAGTTAAAATAAATAAATAAGCCATTAAGGTTTTAAAGTCTTCAATTGTAATTGCTACTAAAGTAGAATACTACTCGCATCTCTTCTTTAATTACTCACCAATTTTAGGAAGAAGCGCAAGAGGAAATACAATGCAGACTGAAGTAATCAGCAGCAGCAGTCTCCCATCGAGGTACCAAGACCTGGTGGAAAATCAATTTATGATTGGTACTCAAAACTCCTAAAGGATACGTTCCACTTTAAAACTGGGATCTTAGACAAAATAATTAGGGCAAGAAAAATAAATAATTGCTGTCTCACATGCCAGTTACATGAATTCATATTCCTAACTTCTACACTGCAATACAAAAGAAAGCTCCTAGTTCATGAGGGACGAGAGTGCCACCCCAAAATAAAATGGGTTAGGATCCTCAGGATGGATCGGGAGGTCTTGTGTGTGTGAAGCTATTTCTCAGCAACATAATACGCAAATCCATATCTTTATTCAAAATAATGATCAGACAGCATAGGTATTTCATACTTCAGAGATTTCTAACAGAATCACAGAATCACAGAAGGTTACAGGTTGGAAGGGACCTCGAAAGATCATCTAAGTCCAACCCCCCTGCTGGAGCAGGGTAAGCCTACAGTACTGTCTCAGGATGTCCTACATGGGGCTTGAACCCTGACCCCAGGAATTCAGAGTCCCATGGTCTACCCACTGAGCCAATTTTACATACATCTTGGATTGAATTACATCAGGCTGTTTAGAATCACGGAATCATTACGGCTGGAAAGCACCTCCAGGACCATCAAGTCCAGCCTTCACCCCGTATTTATTTACGCAACTGGAAGAAACAGCAACATTACTTCCTACTTACTGATGCACTTCCCTTCTAGCTTATTGCTCGTAGAAGACTTTAGTTCCTTAACATTTCCAAGAGCTGTCAAACAAAGCTGAACTACTCAACCAATTTGTCTGGAAATTCAGTTATGATTTCTAAACACACCAACTTCCTCCTCTGCCCAAGTTTCATTACACCTTATTATCACAGAAGAAAACAGTAAGTAAATAAACCTGCAGTTAATTTGAAATGAAGTTTGTTGTCCAGAGATGACACAAGAAAGAACAGCAATAAAGAAGACTTTATGTTTAAATTTGCACAAAAGTGATCAGTCAGTCTTTGCATACCTCCACATAGGAATGGACAGAAAGGACAGAAATTATGGTAATGAAATCTGCTATGAAGTTTAAATATAGAACTATATACATTAAAAAAGCATTGTGGGGGCATGTTAAATCTTAATGCATTTACCATCTAATCAAAGTGGCAAAATCTCATCTCCAAAATGAGGAAAGTACAGATGGGTTAGTCGTTTAGAAACAGAGACATTTTGAGTGTCGCTCCCACCAACTTCGTAATAACCGTATCCTGTACTGATAAATATCTTGCACATCAGCCTCCGACTTTACTACCTATAAACACTTTAGCCTTTGACCTTCAGGTTTATTAAGTCCAGGATATGGTTAGCACCTAATAAACAGGCAGCACCTCAAGTTATCATAAGGGAAGTGGCATAACACCTGTGTTAAAGAAAAATTACCATATACATATAGTAACTACTGCTATACATCATCAACAACCAACTTCTCTTGCTCATCTGAAAAAAGAATAGAAATTAATGGAGAAATGTCAAGGTTGATGGCATCTTCAAATCAAAGTAACCTTTAAGTGACCATGTCCATATTGAAAAACTACCCAAAATACATAGTTCTTAAAAAATTGTATTACTAGCCTAGGTCTGCTAGTCAAAACCTTTTCTGTCTTTCTGTGATGGTGGATGTTCAGATTATGAGGAATAGTATCACAGCAGTAGGCAAAAGCATAAAGAATGCTGCATTATGTGTTCATGCAGGACCTTCGTCTCCTCGGTCTAAATACACAGCAAATCCACAGCTGCCGCTGCAGCTCACAAGCTCAGCAGGACAGAGGAAAAATTATTTTGGTTACTTTATGGTGAATGAAAAAACATTTGTGGAGGAAAGGGCAAAAGAGAGAGGAAATCTGCAGTGAGGTGACTGGAAGAAGAAATAATTTTGTAAGCTGCTTAATTTCGGAAAAGCAATGCTTTTGTTTAATTAGATCTCAAAAACCTTTACCGGTAATCAAAACACCTTTTACTGGTTATCAAAACATGTGTCCATTTTCCCCTTAGGATACTACTGTAGAAGTATGCTTGTTTTCCAAAGGCAGAATAAATGTTTTCCACTTGTCTGTAAGATCAGTTTGATCTGCAAGTTTAATCCTGTATGATAAAGGCCTTCCAAGTACGAAATATGGAATATAAGTCCTTGACTCTACTGAAAATGCTTTGGCATGCAGATGTTCCTCCTCCCTCCCCCGTACTTTAACTAAAAGCAGACATTTATAAATTGCCTTAATTTCATTCCTGAATGCAACAGGACAAGAGATTCATATGTTCTAAATTAGGATCTTACTCTCAGTCCATATCAATTATATAACACACAAGCAAGACAACTTAATTGCATCAATCACATCCTCCTGACAGGGTCATTAAATGTTAACATAGGGCTCACAAATTACAACTTATTAACGCAATCCTCATTTGAAACTGTGTTCGTGTCATCCCAACTATGTGCAAATTCTTGTTACGCAGACAGACCGAAACATCCCAGCTCACAATCAGCAAGCGCTCGCTTTGTATGCTTTTGGTTTTTAAATGAAGTCACGAAGATGTATCACGTGCTGGGTCTGAGCCGTTCGAGCGCAGGCAACACCTGCTAACCTTCATCTATAAAAATAATCCAACATGCAAAGCGCCCCTTAAATGGCTTTTCCAAATGTATGGCCTGGGAGGGTTTGCACATATAAAATATTTTCACAGATAGTTTAACTGACACCCTTGATATATTCTAACTACAGTTAAATCCTGCTCCCAGAGGAGAGGGAGCCATGCTCTAATGGCTTAAAACCAGAACATTTGTGCAACCACACCTGAAAGCAAGCACTCCAGTTAAAGAGGCTTAATCAAACCACTCAATATTTATGCCCTTTGCATAAATTAGTTGCTACTTCAGTTTGATATTTGATTAGCTATTCTCACTGAACTATCTCCTACAATTTAATAACTCCATTACTAAAACAACTACTTTTAACAGCTGTGAAAAAGTAGGCAGAAACAAAAGATTATGACCTCCCATGGCAATTAATGTGGTAAAATACAAGAAACCTAGCTGTGGGCACACAGAGGAGTGGCTGTGCGCTTGCACGTGGCATCCTGCTTGACCACAGCATTTGTAACATTTGCAAGGGAAAAGTAGAGGGAGTTAAATAAACATTAATCAATGGAAAACTCCCAGTAACACAGGCAGAAACAAGATGAGACCTGGGCTGACAACCTGCTTCCCACTGTGGTTACTGCTTCTATGGACAATTTTAGCTCTTTCTAAATGTACAACTGAACTTTGTTCCCATCTCAAACTGTAATGTCAGCTGAGGAAGAAGGACGGGTCCTGGCAGTCCTGACAGCACTGGGAATGATCAGATTATTTGTCATCACCAGTTCAACTGCAGTAACCTGTGTGCTCACCAGTGCCGGCACTCCGAAGACATGTGCTAGAAACTTGATAAACAAAGCTGGTGGGAGCCTTCTCAAACAGGTACCTCTAAAAAAAGCTATTTATTCTGTTGTTTTCAGTCAGGACAATCCATTAAATTTGTATGTGGGTCCTCCACATAATAGATTCTACCTATTAAGAGTTAAGAACCATCAAGCGAGGTTCTGTACTGAATTTGGAGACAGACCAGAATGCACAAGCAGCACAGACAGTACCAGGCTCAACATCACTGCGTATGAAGAGAGGAGTTATTACCTTGAAGGCAAAGATGACGGCACCGTAAGGAAAAGAAGAAGATTACTACAGCTGCTAGAGATACATCAGCAGACCAAAAATGACACATACACATAAAATAGAATATCTTAAAAAACCCCAAACCAAGCACCCCAAAACAAAAAATATTAACCAAAAACCCTTATTAAAAGCAGAATAATGCAAGGACCAGTATGGCAGAAAGACAATCGGCAAAATTACCAGCACACTTCATTTCTCAGAATGTTCAGTATGAAATGGAAAAGTTATGAATGACAAAATCATTAAGCGAACTAAAGGGTATTTGATAAAAACTAATTTCAAACTTTAGATTGACCCACAACACTCATGAATAAAACAAATATCACAGAGCCTTGAGACAACTGCACCACATTTCAATGCAGAGAATATTTTGAGGACAAAACATCTGAAAACAGCAGTGTGGAAAAGCGGCCGTAACACAACCCAAGACACACAGTTATAAATGACAGCAGTGCTGGAACAACTCGAACGGGATAGCTCAGTGCCAAAGCTGCAATGTTTGTCTTAGCACTAGCACAGACTTCTTGCGACAATTCTGATAGATATCTGACAGACTCCCCTCATACAGCTCCACAGCCACATTGCAAAGAATACTTTCTTTACTGGGAGCCAAGTTAAGGAATTATAAACCAAGTCTGGAAACCTGGCATTTTTCCCAAGACAAGTCCAATTACTGGAGCAAGTCAACAAAATATGCCGACATTTATTCTGTGGTTTTGAAATACGTGAAGTGATAACACGACAGCAGTTTAAGCGTTTCTCCTCCTGTCCCCTCCTGCTTCCCCTTTCACATTTTTACAGAAGGGAGATTTCTGTAGATGGAGCTTTGCCATTGACTTTATAGTTGTCTTGATGGGAAATTGCTGTGAGGAAAAAAATCCCGCTGTGCGTGTGTGCGCGTGCACATGTGTGTGTTGCAGAAGGCCTGCTCATGCCAAACACAGTTCATATTCCTCCAAGAACTCCTGTAAATAACTCATTTTTTTTTGCAAGTGAGATCAGAAGAAAGCATCAGCACTCATCTCCTTCAGCAGTCCTGAACCATTTTCTTCTTCAAGACAAATACAGAACCATATGAAGTGTTTTTCCTTACCCACTCTCATCTCCACTTAAGAACCCCGCGACAGCACCAGGAAGCTCAGACTTAACGATTAAGAGGTAAGATGACATTGCTGCAAACAGAAGCAGAACACATTCAGTAGAGGAATTCCAATACCAGAGGTTGTAACGATTAGACCAGCTTAAGCAGAATGGTTATGACTGGAACATCTCAGCTAAATGTTAGACACCACGGCACCACAATCAGAATTGTTTCATGTACTCACTTTAAAAATAGCTGCAAAACCCTGAGTATGATGCTGATGTTAGCTAATGCCTCCAAAGAGGCTGTTACAATGTGAGTCTTGAAACAAGAAAAACATAATCCAAAGGACTAAAAGGCAAAATAATATAAAATATAGGCCTAACCTTTTACCTGGGATTAGGGACATATGGGCTAGAGACAGACTATACGGCTGCAGCGCTTCTCCTTCCTATTTATTCCTTGTAAGACATTGCTCATTGTAAATAATAAGATCTGTTTCTATTAATAAAACTTAGTCTTTAAAAAACCTGACTGTTACTGTTGTTCAATTGCTGTTGTATTAAACAAATAAAGGAGCAGAAATTTAAATACAGGAATTGGACTTGAGTTATTTTTATATACTGCACAGTTCACCTCTTGGAGGTGAGAGGTTTATCAGTGACAGGTCTCCACTTCTCAAGCTAAACCCATCTCCAAGAAGACCACAACAACATCAAGTGCAAAAGGATACAGTGAATAAGAAGATAGTTACTCTTATAGTACTGCTGACTTGAAATGAATTCAGAATTGTTAAACTATTCAGAAGAAAACGATGCATACACACAAATCCAAAAGCTACCTCATTGTTATAACTTTTCTCCTTTACTATATGAAATGAGCAAAGACATAAGTGAGAGGGTTTTTAAATTTCAACTTGTACTAAGCTGCTACCTTCACATACTGCTCGTGTCACTTTTGTCTTTTACATAAGCAGCAAGTGTTTATATGAATAAAAAATATTTACATGAATCAAAACCCAAGAGCAAATTAGGAAAATGCAGCTTTACAAACACTTTCAAGGAATATCAAAGCCTATGTGAAACTAATTTCCATTCTTCAGTGGCAACTAATTTCAATAACATGATGACAAAAGGTCAGTTATGTTTAAAACTTGACAAAAATTAATCTCTTGGGTTCAAATGTTTCTGTTCTGCATTTAGTAATTCTTTAGAATTTTACCACAGAGTATTTATTAATTCTTTTAAATTTAGAATACATTTCTAGAAGAGAAACCAACAAACTTCCCTAAGCTGATTTCTGAAGAAGTCTGTGGGGAACTTTAAAGTAATGTTCAAAAACCTTAACACAAAAACATGTGGACTCCGACGCTGCTGCGCTACCGCAGTTAATGTTAAATTTGGAAGAAAGGTAACATGGTCTCTATAAAGAAAGTGAATTCTATTAATACAAAGTGACATCTACCTACCGCAAGGCTAAATTAAAACCATCCGGCAGGTCACTAAATAAGGAAATATTTATTTCTTCGTAATTAAAAGGTCTGTTTTCTCCAATATTCAAGTCTATTTCCCTGTTGACATGTGGCTGTTGGTTGTGTTGGATGAGGTATTTACCTGCTATCTGGTTTACTCTCCTACTTGCATGTTACAGAATGTAAATTCAACCGCAGAGAACCTTACTGAGCACACACTGCTAAATCACCAGAATTTGTCAGTAAATTAACACAATTTCTCACACTAAGCTAATGGCAGATGTGTATTTCTCCCTAAGCAAAGACAGATTTTTTAAAAAATTAAGTAGGAAGAGGAAGAAGAGGAGAAAAATTCCTCTAAATTATTATTCAGCTTTATTTATTTTTTAGTCTTCTTTCTTGAATTCTACAAATACAAGTCAGGATTTTCCTATGTTTATGTCCTTCAGAAAGATTTCAAAATTAGTTCTTTTGCAGCCTCAGCTGCAGAAAGCTTCAAATTAATTTCCAGATCAGATTTCCTCCTAATATGCAATCTGTCACTCTTCCCTTGCATTCCGACTAGCCTCTGGCTAATCATTTGATCACTTATCCTTTGTTGTGTGCTTTACTCTTTGTTTTTAGAAGAGGAGTCCGATTTCACCAAATTCCACTCCTAAGTGGGAGACCAATAATGCCCCAAGAAACTTGCACATGCTGAACATTTGTATGCATCTTTCTTCCTTTCTCTGAGCATCTGGGAAACAATCTCACAGAGTAGGATAATTTTTTCCCTCTCCTCGGTTTATTTTCTCTTGCTTGCTCTAGAAGATTAAGAAACTAAATAATTAATAATTGTATTTCTATCCTGATGCTTAAAGCTATCAATCTCATACATAAACCTGAGCAGGGTGCCTAGTTTTTAAAATCTTGATTTTTCTTAACTTGGAAGCACAGTTGTAAATCCCCTCACAAGCAACAGCTCCTTGTAGCTTTACTCAAGTGTGAAAGAAGAGACACTAAACACTGTGTAACTCTGAAACACACCACAGAGCGAGGAAAAGACATTGGTATTTTTAAAGCTGAAACCAAAACAGTCCTCAAAAAGACCAGAGCAACTGCAAAAGCTCTCTCGAGTGTGAGTACAGCACATTCAGCACTGACAAAGTTACATCTTCTTTGCTCCAAATAAGAAATTTTACTCAGTTTCCTGGACATCCACCATGAACAAGTCAAGTTTGATTGTAAAAACTAAATGTCAGCTATCCCTGGCAGCCTTAATGCATAACGGAAGGAAGAGATTACACAGTCATGAGGCTAAACTGCCACAAGTGAACAACAAAAAAGCCTTCTCCGTGCTTTGATTTATCCCACGCTGAAATATCGATTTCTTTTGCAATTTCAAAAATAGTCCCAACAGCCAACTTCTAAGGCACCTTTTGCCACGCACCAGAATTCCAATAAATGTGCCTTCATCTTGACTTGTAAAGTGTTTAAAGAAAACATCAGCAAATGTCAGAGGCAATGTTCCCGTCCTACCTTCTCTTCCTTACACATGTAGGGTATGAGAACTAACTGCTCCTGCAACCCAGTCTCATTCCCTACATTGAACATATACTTTGTTTTCTTCATGTCACCCTCTCTTGCAACATGAGACGTCTATCTTTAGCACTGAATGAGGCAGGTTTCTGCAGAACGAATGTGCAATGACAGAGTTTTAGACTGGAGCAACATGCGGATGCAGCAAGTGCGGCACTGCAGTGGGACAGGCAACCTTCGGGTAGCTGCTTCCTTATTATCAGGTTCTGATTTGGGCTCTATTATGTTATTTTAAACTATGTTTCAGTTTGCACCCGGAGATACTTGATGGAGAACGAAGCAGGTCTACTTCTCAACAGGCCTAGACACAGAACTGCCGCAAACCACAACTCAGGAGAAGTCAACTTTATCTTGCTTGAAAGTAGCAAGAAATTAACATTCTTAAAGCAGCTATCACTTTGCTGTGTCCCAAAAACTTGGCATTACCTCTCTGGCAGAAAAAAAAGGTGTTAAAATACAAACTGGGGCACTTGCTTTGCATTTTCATTATTATTATAACCTGTAGTGCCACCAGGAGACTCTCTGTAAATACACACATGCCATGCGAACATTACTCAGAATGTCCTTATTGTGCTACAATACTGTCCTTATATGAATAACATCATCTGCTGGAGAAAAGGGAAGCCAGGGTGTGGGGTTTTTTAACCAGTCTCCAAAATGCCTTTTCTTAGAGTCAAATGTGAGTAGCTTTTTGGTTACCCGAAAAAAGCAGTGTAAATTTTCTTATTATAAACCAGATCAACTGTTGGAAGTACAGAGCAATGACACAAGAGAATAATAATGACATTAAACGTCTGTGTAAACACAGAATTTATTCTTTCCTTAGAAAATGGTTGGTGATAAATCCCTTCAAGTCATTATACGGAAGAATCTAAGTCTTCTGGATGTTTTTTCCCTAATCCCCCACCGTAGCTGAACATATTAGAGTGCTATAAAGATGTCTTACATTATTAACCACTGTGCAAAAAATGGAACCAAGCTGCCCTCCACACGATCAGCGGCTGCAGAACAGCAGCACTATCAGTACAGCCACACTAGCTCTTCAGCTCCTACTTAAAATCTGTAGGGGTGCTGATTTGAGAAGTTGGGATGAACAGGTAGAGCAACCTTGAGCCTCATCTGGGGAAAGACCAGATAAGGCAGATTCCTCGCAAACGCCTGCAGAAAGCCAAGATAAATTAAATTGCTTGTAACTCCTGCACTTCAAAAGATGAACTCAGTCAGATCCCAGTTTTTCCCAAAATACCGAAAAGATTAGAGGCTGAAAGACAGAAATAGCAGAACGAACACTGTTGGGGGTCGGTGTGTGCTCCAGCCCAGCCGAGCTGGATCTTTCATTGCAACTGCATGCGACAAACCCTGTTGGGCTTGTGTCTGCCTTTGCTGGTATCGAGGTGGTTTAAAATGGAATCTGTCCTAATAAACACAATGCAACGAAGTTACAAAGGAAAGCAGGGAAGGATTTCAAGGCAGTAAGTGAACCTAGAGAGGATGTGCAGCAAGCTCCCACTTTTCCTGTCAGTAATTATAATGGAATAGCAAGATAGCGAGTATCTCAGCATTGAACTGAGTTCCTTCTGAAGTAATCAAAGTCATGGAAACCCTGCGAACGATGTGTGGAACTTGCTGTAAACTGTCAGTTGGTTCAGCCCTCACATCATACGGCCTTCAGAGCACATGCTTTTGTTGTCATTTGGCAATAAACGCTTCTCAGATTCAATTTTAAGACAATTACCAATTACTTGATGTATTTTCCTTCATATTTCCTCTTAGTGGAAACATAAAATAAAAAACCAAGCCAAAAAAGCATCAAAGTCGTTTGCTTTTAAATAAAGCAGCAGAGTGAGATGTGTGAAAGAAGACGTAATGCCGTTTATTAGGAGAAAACATGAGAGCAGGAAAAGGTTGTCAACCTGTTTGCTAGTTTTCACCTTATGGACACTCATCCTGATGAATTTTCACTACTATGATTCCTTTCCTTCTGTACTTATCTTTTATCTGAATTACTCTGAAAGTAAGCTTAAAAAAATGTATTTTAAAAAAAATCCTTCTTACTCTACAGGCAACGTGGGGGCAGCAGATTTTTTTTGGTTAAATTTCAGTAGTTCAATTGTATTTATACAATTATGCTAAATGTTAACAAAACTGAAGCATTTTCTACCCAGCTCATTGTATAGCGTGTTCTAAAGTGGAGCTGCAGGTTGGGATTTTTGCTGGGTTTTTAATTTAGAACGAGCTCAGTATTTTTTTAACAGTATCCAACCTCCCACGAACATTCACTGCAACAGAAAAACACAAGAGCAGAGGTTGTCAATTGTTAATTTAGTACAGGAGCTGACAAACCTGCCCTTAATTAAGGCAGCTCTGCACTGGAAATCCTCCCTTTGCATCACTGGGGATAATTGTGCTTCCAGGTGAAAAACAAACCTGCTGTGAAAACAAACATCCCAGTTTGTTTGAAAACAGAATTGGATTTCCCACGCTTAAAGGGAGCTCAGTAATTTCTCAGAGTGCTAACACTGCTGGTCTTGGCTCACAAAGAGCTGTGTTTTATTCTGCCATGATTTGCACTAGTCATTCCAGTTTGTGCTGTGGGGTGGATGAAGCGGCCGGCAGAGGGAGGTGCAGAACCAGCTCCACTCCACTCATCACTGGCAACCACTTGCCAGCCAGACCCGTAACTTTGCTCTTATACGCATACAGTTTTTTTTCCAGTGGTTACATCTCTTGACTTACTTCAGGAGGCCTGAAAATTGTCAACCATGCAGATGGAAACAGACACTGTTCATAGCGAGGTCTCTGTGCCTTGCTGGCTGCATGAACACACTGTAAAATCCAGCTAAAACACTGAATTCCCCATCAGAACTGACCCCATAACGTCTCCACTTACTGTCCACAGCCTGCAAGCAGAGCTGAGGATAAATCAGTGCTCTGGAGATACTGAACAAGCGGGGTTTTTCCATATTGCTTATTCTTATATGTCCTCAGGAGGTGCACAATCAACTGCAGAATGCTGAAACACAATCCACAAGATCAGTGAAAAAATTACACTAAACTGTATTTACACTGGAAAGCAAATCATTCTTTGTAAAATTCAGAAAGCTGTCTGGGAAGCCATACTCCTAAGCGGGGCTGTGATGGTAACTGGAGTCCAAACCACGCTGGGACGTTACTCACAGTGACTCAAAGTGTGAGTACTCCTCTGAGCGTTGCAGCCCATCAACTGAAACTGGAAAAAAAACCCAAACAAGCCTGTTGCCAAAAAAAACCAAACCAAACCTCCTCACACGGACCACCTATGCTCCAGGGCAGGAGCACAGGTTCTGCTTAATCCCACTGCTAATAAATTTTCAGTAATTAAACTCCTGTTCTCAGAAGTTTTGATTTACATCTCAGTGCATCGCAGCTACTAGGTGCTGTGGCCCGGGCGTCCCTCCCCGCAGTTGTGACCTTCAGCTGCTACCAGCCTGCAGAAATGCGCTGTGAACCTGCCCACATGCCTTCTGCTAGACCCCAATGCTGAAGATTTGTTAGTGTTGGCAGTAGACTGAGAGCTGCTCTTGGGCAATGCTTTAAAGTGTTTGTCTCCATTTTCCACTGACCCTGCTAAAATAATTCAGTCTCTAACTCCATGACACAGGCTTTAGGGTTCCTACCAATTTCCCCTTGGACACAGGGCTGTAGACTGTCCTCCTCTGCCATCACATCAGCAGGCCAATACCAGGAGGAGAAACTCCCGTCTTCCTTCCCCCGCTTCCAAAAGCACCTCAGAAGCTTGCAGAAGTTCTCTGGCAGAAGAAGGAAGGGCTACATGATGCCAAGCTACGGCTTTGGCCTACCACCTCATCCATCACTTCCTAGAAGCTCAACACTAGTAAAACAACAGTGGGGACTTGCTCCAACTCCAGACACTCATAGGAAGAAACTGCATAAAGAGACAGCAGAGCCTTGGAACTCAGTGTTTTCAGTGGCAGCCTCCCTCCCTCCTACATCTCCAGGAATATGACTTTCCCAAAGTCCCTCTATTGTCTTAGAGTGAACATGACAAGATCTAAAATCCTTTGAGATCTTTTGCTTGGCAGGCAAGAAAAGGACATTTGGAAGATCAGTCCACTTACAGATCTAGGGTGAAAGGAAAGGGCCTGGAGAAGTGGATGGATGACAGCCTACCTGGTATCATGACATCTGAATTTCCTTTCTACTGTCCACTTTGCAACCCCACAAGCACACCACTGAGGTTTTTCAGGAACAAGGTAGTTCCCATCTAACTTATCACTGGTTATACAGACTAAAGGGCTGCTGGGTTAGGTAAAAATATAACAAGTGGACAACATAGACCTGAGAAGCTCTGGCCATCCCATTCAACCCTTTGGTTTCACTCTACAAACACACACCTACATCAGCAAGATATCAGAACAGCTCAGGAAGGAGTCTTAAAGTTTAATTGCTCTAAGCTAAGAAATAGCGTGTGTTCTATAAAGTCTTTAAGTCCCAGTATTTAAGATTACCTTCGTTCACAAAGTTATCACATAATCCTGACGCATCCATGGTTAATTCTGGGTACTTAAACGGATTCTGGTATTTAACTTGTGTTACTTGGATTAGCGTCACGCAAAAAAGAGACTCTTAAAAATCTGCAGGAAAGTTGAGCACTCTTGTTAGGGACACAGGTACAATTCCAAGCAATGTGCTTGAATCTTTTTCTTTAACCTTTTCCACCCAACTAACCATGCTTACCTGTTGCGGCACAACAGTCTTGTCTTTGAGTATCCCGCTAACAGAAAAATCAACTCCCCTCTCTGAAGAAAACTCAAAGTATCTGCACTTAGCATATAAAAAAAACCCCCCATGTTGTATGAGGAATGGCTGAGGGATCTGGGGCGTTTAGACTGGAGAAGATTGAGGGGGGACCTTATTACACTCTTCAACTACTTGAACGGAGGCTGCAGAGAGGTGGGTGTTGGTCTGTTCTCCCTAGTGGCCAGTGATAGGATGAGGGGAAATGGCTTTAAGCTGCACCAGGGGAGATTCAGACTGGATGCCAAGAAATATCTCTTTACTGAAAAGGTTGTCAGGCATTGGAACAGCCTGCCTGTGGAGGTGGTTGAGTCACTGTCCCTGAAGGTGTTAAGAGAACGGTAGATGTTGTGCTGAGGGATGTGGTTTAGTGGTGATGACAGGGCTAGGATAAGGTTGGCCTTGATGATCTTGAAGGTCTCTTCCAGCCAAAACTGTTCTATGAAACACAAAACTGCACTTCAAGCCTTCTTTTCAGAAGGGCACAGATGACAAACAGGAAAGCATAACTACACCAATGTAATCACTACAAAGCTTTCTCCACCACAAATGAAGGTAAACTACTTCTGCACTGGAATTATTTTTAGAAGTGATCAGACCAAGCTTTCAAAAAAGACTGGATGTCAATAGTGACAACCACCTTAGTGAAGCTGCTTATTTTAATCACAAACCATCATTCATTATCTCATGCACTTCAATCACTTCTGAAATGAGATACCATATAACGCAACACACGCTGGTCTGGTGATGGAGGAGGTGACACAAAACAGTTTTATTTTTAGCCTTACTCTGAAACTGAAGATGTTGACAGAGTCTGGGTGTCTGCCCAACAGGGGCATGATGCTGCTGCTTCCTTCCAATGGACAGAAAACCAAGAAGAGGTTACACCTACCAAAGTGCACTAAAGGCAGAACTCAAGTTTCACACTTAATTCCAGGCCACAGACCCTGCAGTTTCACCAACTCCCACATAAAATTTGCAAGAGGACCATAAAGATAAGAAGATTTCCTTTCTTTCTATGCATTTCCTCAAGAGCCAAAGGCTCAGTGAGAGGTGTGGAGAACTTCTAATGCCTGCTGTTTTCTCTGAGAGCCTGCAGTGTAATCATCTTCAGAGATGACTCCTGACACTGTGCTGCTGTGCTGACTTGGACTGCAGCATCACAGGGCTCTGCCAAAAGGAGTTGTTAAAGGGAGAAACAATGCAGCTGGGAGCTCTGATCCCAACCAGACATCTGAATACTAACCACAAGCTGGGAGAGCTCCTTGCAGTGACAGCACAATATGTCTTCTGCATGGGAGAATGTGCCAAGGCCCAACTTGCAACCCACATACCCACACATCACCCTTCCTCCCAGATCAGGGCACGTTTGAGGACTACTAATGCTAACTAATTATTTTCAGTGCATTTGAAACTCAGGGATCTTTGCAAGTGAATGTCCCAGATGCATGAACCATCTCTGTGCAAGACACTGCCCTTGGAACCAGAAGAAGCAAAAGGGGTTGGAGAGCTTCCATCAAAAGAAGGTCACCAAAAATATTTGAAAGAGTTTCAACTTGCAGAAACCCACCAATGGAAAACCACTGGTTAGCAAACCAGGCTCAACTTGTTGACAAAGGCCACTGCAGAAGACAGGATTAGTAGTTTGAAAATATCCAGCAAGCACTGGTTTGGGGCTCTAGAGTTACTGAGCTGAATTTAACTAAAATGGCAAAGATAAGATGATGAACTGCTATGAGGAAGACATAACAACTGTTTTTCTTTTGATCAGAGCCTTGCACATAATCCCAGAGTCTCCAGAACCTGTGCAGTGCGTCCCATACATCCTTCTATAGTGCTGTTTACTTACAGGACCACTCAAACAAGAAAGGCAATTTAAAAGTTTCTTCAATGCTACAGAACACCCTTTAAAACCTGTATGAATAAACAATCCTTAATCCTGGAATTAACAAATTCATGCCTGCCTGAAAGTAATGCTGGGGGATATACAGACATTTTAATTAGGCAGTTTTTATTGTTGCAGCTTTTAGTATAAGAAAATATTCCAAATGTACCCTATCATAAAAGCAGTTACTCCATCTAGTTCTAGGTTCTCCAACAAAGGGACAAAAAACCAGCAATCGTTGAATTGTCAGGACACAACAGGTAATCATCACAGAACAGAACACAGAATCATAGAATCAACAAGGATCGTAAGGGACCTCAAAAGATCATCTAGTCCAATACCCCTGCCACAGCCTAGACCAAGTTGCACAGGAACATATCCAGGCTGGTTTTAAATGTCTCCAGAGAAGGAGATTCTACAACCTCCCCGAGCAGCCCACTCCAGTGCTTTGTCGCACTCACTGTGAAGAAGTTCCTTCTGATATTTATGTGGAATCTCTTATGTTACAGCTGCCACCCACTGCCCCTTGTCCTATCAACTAGATGACACTGAGAAGAACGTGGCTCTATCCTCCTGACACCCACCCTTCACATATTTATAAACATTAATGAGGCCACCACTCAGTCTCCTCTTCTCCAAGCTATAGAGACCCAGCTCCCTCAGCCTTTCCTCGTAAGTGAGGTGTTCTACTTCCTTCATCATCTCTGTTGCTCTGTGCTGGACTCCAGCAGCTCTGTGTTCTTCTTGAACTGAGGGGCCCAGAACTGGACACAATATTCCATGTGGTCTCACCAGGGCAGAGTAGAGGGGGATAAGAACTTCTCATGATCTGCTAACCATCCCCCTTCTGATCGACCCCAGGATGTTGTTGGTCTTCTTGGCCACAAGAGCACATTGCTGGCTCATGGTCATCCTGCTGTCCACCAGGGACCCCCAGGTCCCTTTCTCCTACACTGCTCTCCAAGAGCTCAGTCCCCAACCTATACTGGTACCTGGGGCTGTTCTAGCCCAGATGCAAGACTCTACACTTACTCTTGTTATACTTCATTACTTTTCTCCGCCCAGCTCTCCAGCCTGTCCAGGTCTTGCTGAATAGCAGCACAGTCTGCTGCGGTGTTGGTCACTCCTCCCAGCTTTGTGTCATCAGCAAACTTGCTGACAGTGCACTCTAATCCCTCAGTACCGACCCTTGGGTGTTCCACCAGATACAGGCCTCCAACTAGCCTCTATCCTGTTGACCACTAATCTCTGGCTCCTATCCTGCAACCAGTTCACGATCCACCTTGCTACCTGATCATCTACACCACATTCTCTGCCCATAAAGGTAACAAGAACAATGCTGGAGTGCTGTTTCCTTCTGTTAGTGTACGTGAACATCATATATATCTACTTCTGGATAGAGGACAGACAGAAGGGAGCTTTCATGTATTTCCCTCACCTAAAAGAAAGTATCCAAAATATTTACAGCTAAAAAAATTTAAAATTGCTGTGAAACACTGTCTACTTTCAGACAATGAATTTCTGAGAGTATTTCTACTTAGTAACTGTCAAGTATGTGAACATATCCGAGTAAGAGGTTAAATGCTTAGGCGATTATTTTTAATACAAAGCCTGCAGTGTTCAGGTACTGTGTCCTGCACCAAGGATGACGAAAGAATAACGTAACGTGTAGGGGAACATGAGTGTGTGAGCAATCCAGTCCTTATGCTGGAGGACTTTGTTAACAGTGAAACGCAGCAGGGGAAGGTTTTAGAGGCTGCACAAGGTGCAGAGCTGGACTGCCTGCTGTCTGCAGGTGTATGGACAGCTAGCTTGACCCAGTAAAGAACATGGGAGGTGTGCCGTCTGTCCAATAGCACTGCCCGTGAAGTGGGTTTTGTGAAGTCTATATAAGTTAGTGGCTTTGTTTAATAGATGTTCATTCCTGGGCCATTTTTGTGTGTGTCACTTCATCCTCGGATGTTCCCGAGCTTTTACGAGATCATATTGGTCTGTATGTAAAAGCACCGCCAGATCTCCCACAAGAACGCCTCTCAACTAACCCTGGACCCCAGGCGAGTAATTTATAGCTCATCGCAGTAACGGAACAGCTGACCACATAGGAAATGGCAACAAGACTGCACCAGGAGAAGTGTAGGTTGAACATTAGGAAAATCTTCATGGAAAAGGTCATCAGGCCTTGGAGCAGGCTTCCCAGAGAAGGGGTTGGATCTCCATCCCTGGACATATTTCAAAGCCATGGAGATCTGAAGCTTAGGGACAGGGTTTAGCAGTGGCCTTGAGACAGCCAGATTAATGGTTGGACTTGATAATGCTGAAGGTCTTTTCCAACCTGGTTGATTCTATGATTCTGTAACAATGCAGACTATCAGCCCTCAGGATGGAAGTCGGGAAACTAAACAGCCCACCTTGAAAAACAAGGTATTGAACTAAAAGAAGTTTTAGAACCACCATTAATAAAGAACATATGAAACCTAATGGCTAAATAAACATCCAGTTGTTACACAAATGATGCAAATACATAAGCAAATTTCAATAGCAACAGACAAAACACACAACACTATAAACTGTAGCTACGACATGCAAATGTACAGACCAGCAGAGAGGAGGCAATGCATCCGCAGCCCCTACCATCAGCAAGGCCAGCTACTGTGGACACATTCAATATCCTGTGACAGTGTCAGGCATACACTCCAACTCCCACTAGTCTCCTAGTCACCCCACCACTACAGCGTTTCCAATGAACAGGATCACGTTGTCTATTCTTTAAGTTTTCTATTCTTTTAATCAGCCTCTTAAGAAGACTTTAATTTAATTATTGCCTTTGGTGTTCGTGGAGCTTTGTACATATATTCAACATGGTTAATAATGAGCATATGAAGATTCTTACCTCCAATATTCTGGATGATTATTGTTGTTGCAACAAGAACCTGTAAAAAAAATTTATTTCTTTAGAAATGGTTTGGATAACCAAAATCCTATGTCTATAGCAGTCATAAAGTATGTATGTAGTATCTTAGACCAGAAGTAGAAGTGATAACTAGTATTGAAAGGAAGGGCATCTTTTCTTTACAGAAGAGTTTAATACATGGAAATCTATGGAATAGAAAATTAATATAAGAGCAAAGAAATCTCTCTCAAAATATTGTATTTTCATTCTGAGATGACAGAATAAGAGCAGCTAGAGACTGACACCTATTCTACAGAAGGTGAGTTTTCTAAAGCACTGAAAACAAACAAACAAATTCTAACTGACATCAGGAGAGTACACTTCTTCACGGTGAGGGTGACGGAGCACTGGAACAGGCTGCCCAGGGGGGTTGTGCAGTTACCCTCACTGGAGATATTCAAGACCCGACTGGACAGGTTCCTGTGTGACTTGGTCTAGGTGATCCTGCTGTTGCAGGCGGATTGGACTAGATGATCTTTCGAGGTCCCTTCCAATCCCTAATGATTCTATGAAATAGAAATGAATCATTCACCTCTGAAAAGAATCACACAGCAGGAGATTCGTGCAAGCTACTTCCTTACTCCAGAAACCTGAGTATTTTTAACTTTAATCAACGTCATTATTCTTTTAAACTTGTAAACCAGACAGATTTTGCTTTAGCATTTGTGATTATTCACACTGGACTATGATGGAGGTAGAGGTGATCACAGGGTGTTGAACTATTTATATGAATCCAAAGAATTAACTTCTAACTGAAAAAATCCAAAAAATGCCTAAATTTTTTCCAGTTCAGTTCTAAAAACACAACAAACTTCTAGTACAGTTGTTCTTTCTACCTACTACTCTTCTTGATGTAGCAGGACTTTCCTATACGAGTGCTACCATTAAATTAACTTCATGGGAAGAAAAGCAAATTTGTACTTTAAATAAAATCTGAACGTAGAGCTGACTTTTTTTTCTGCTAGAACTGCTAGAAGATCCTTTCAGGTTTTAAAGGAATTTGAAGTCAGTTCAAAAGTCACCAAGGGACAAAAACCAAAACAATAAATCTTGGAATTTGCCACAGACAGAAACAAGTATTTCATAGAGTCAGCAATATCCCAACAGCAGAAAAATCTCCATTCTCATAAAGATCAGGAAAATGTTTGACAGGCTCACCACAAGGTTGATTTAACCATTGTGCTTTAAAAGCAGTTAATGACTATTTTACCAGCAACCTCAGATTGCAGCTCAGGCAAGGTCCTACAGAAATCTATCTGTATCATCCGCAAATGAATGAAAAAAACCCAACAAGATCAGCCCAAAGCAACGCATTGGGAAGTAAATCTCTTAATATATGACTTAGAGTTATTAGCCTGCAAACAGACAAATAGTCAAGCACAATTAGTAGCATGAAGCGCACACAGGAACAGCAAAACTTGGTGTTTACACAATACCAGCCATGCTCTACACGAAATACAGACAATAAGTATATCTCATCTCTGTTGAGTTCTTAGCCAACTTACTGTGCTCTGTTTTGCAGGCAAGTTTTAACAAATGGGCAAAAACATCCGTGACATTTGAAACGAGACAGGCAAGTGATCCACAAAAGACCAGTTCATCAGGAAAACCTGGTAAACTTTGGTTTAATTATTTTATCCAAAACCCAGCTTCTCAACCTAGAAATATTCCAGTGCTCTCCACACACATTGAAACTGAAAGTCCAGATGATTTTTAGCACAAGACATTTAAACTGAAAAGTATAAAAAAAGTCTACTGGGGAGAATTTTTAAAAATTACTGATGTCGACTACAAAGAAGCTGTAAAGTCACCTTCACTGAAGCTTTTCATTAACAGATTAGACAAATATCTGCCAAGAATGGTTTATGCATGTTTAACCTTGTTTCAGAGCACAGGCAGACTAAGTCACACTCGAGTATCTCCTAGAACCCAGCATTTCGGTGAATTCTGTATCTAAAGGCCTGTGGTTAACAGGCACAGAACAGTCCCTATAAAAAAGTTATTTTATTTTATACCTTGCTCATTTCAAGGTTTATTATCTCTTGAGGCTGATCATATGTTAACTTTGATCAGTGAATATGGATCCTCACAAACTACATTAATGTCTGCTAATGGAAACATTTGTAAAACATCTAATAGCTCAGATTTAATTCTCAGTTACTGGTTTATTCAATTAATGGTTTATTGAAGCCATGCACATTTTTAAAGAAATGAGTTCTGATTAACGGAATCCAATTTCTAGAAATTCAGTAAACCATTAGAAACACACATCTGTGGGGTAAAACCTACTTTTGGTATCATGCAACTGAGACACAGAGCACAGAAGTCAAAACAACAAACGCACAGAATTGACAGACAGTATTTCATGTGCACCCAGTAAGACAACACCATCTGTTAGGAAAAACAGCTGGGAACGCTCTTCTAGGAAGTCATGGCTTATGCATTGATTCCTCTTACACCAAAAGTGGCTAGTTTGCTGCTGGTGGTGGAGTCGTTGAGTTTTTCTTCTTTGTTTTACAGACAAAAAAGTAAGAAAGTTTCTTCATCTGAAGAGTTGACTAAACAAAAGAAAAATGTTATCATGCATTAAACTTACTCATTTGTTTCTACTGTGGAAACAACACGAAAGGCAAATGCTTATCTCAGATATCTCTATTAAATGCCAGAATGCCAGCAGTAAATAACTTACCTGTTTCTTAAGAGTTTACAGCAGAAGTACAATGGGGCTGTAACAAATCCAAAAGGACTGCTGAGCCAAACGTGACAACAATGCCAGGGAGGAGGAATTTGCACAAACTACTGACAGCTGAACACACTGACAGGAACCTAATGCAAAATCTTGTGTTTAAGGAATGCCTAGTTTACAATTAACTAAAGTTTGGGTTTCCACAGACCAGACATCGTAACCAAAACAAAGTGAAAAGCTTCAGAAGTATATGGATTTTACCATGAGTAGGATGTCAGTAATGACATTACTCACTTCATTTATAGCTCTTCAGTATGCAAAGAGGAGCTGTATATCAGAAGCAAGAAGAAAAACAGACAGGTAACAACAAATACAGATATTTAAAAATAAATGCCTACCTTTCCAGCTGATCCAAATGCAAACAGGCCAAGGTCTTCATAAGAAGTGACAGCTGTTAGTAAGGACAAAAAAAAAAACCCTTAAGTACTTCTAACTTCACTTGAAAGCTCCAGTTTTGCCTTTTTTTCCTTTTTAAATGAACAGGACAGAATTAGAAGAGTATTTTATAGCATTCTTAATTTACAAAATGGCTTTTACAGACACCTGTACTCCTGCTACAAAATACAGTTACATGCTCAAGCAATCAGAGACTCTCCAGAACCCAAATTTAATATTACAGTAATAGTTAATAATAAGTTAACACTAAATTCTCTGAAAGACTTTTGCAAGTGACACTATAGGTGAAGAATTATTAAATTAGCCCCAACAACTAGATTCAAGATATTCCTACATTATGCTAAAAGCATACACTTCATTGAAGACAACAGGTAGCATTTTCCTCTTTCTGCGACTACAAACATCACCCTCTTACCAGCTTTTAAAAAGAGAGCTCTTTATTTAAGAGAGCTGAAGACACTTCCCTTCCTTGAAACCTATTTTTAAGAAAACAAAGCAGGCCAAAGCAAAGCCAAAAGCCCCCCAAAACCCCTGCACTTACCTGCACCTGACTTACATAATCACCTTCAACCAGCCTGTGGTTTCCTGAACCTTTTGCTGAGTTTTAGCTGAAGCTCATTTCTAATACTGCCGGTAACTCAAAGCAACCCCTTCTCAGAACGAAGGAAGTCATATTAAAGTCTTTCATTGTTGGTCTGCATTTTGTTATTAGAAACTCAAGCGGTATCAAAAAGATGAAAGTTTTTGGAGAAATACCACTCGCTTTCTGGGTCTATAATAAAACGCCCGTGGTTATAAATGCCTCGAAGAGGAAAATGAACCTCAGATCCACATTGTTTTATTTTCACATCACTGGCTTTCTCTTCCTTGGTTCTACTTGGTACATCACTGCTTCTACTCCTGTCACACCTTTGTGTAGGGCCCAGCCCTGCCATTTGAGCAGCTGGGGACAAACCTTCACACCTGAGTGAGGTCCCATTGAAGTAAATTAAACAAGACATGGGAGACACAGGCGATTTGCAGGCACTGGGTGACAGGATTGTAAACTGGCTACAGGGTAGAAGTCAGAGAGTGGTGGTCAATGGGACGGAAGCTAGTTGGAGGCCTGTATCTAGTGGAGTGCCCCAGGGATCGGTGCTGGGACCAGTCCTGTTCAACCTATTCATTGATGACTTGGATGAGGGATTGGCATGCACTGTCAGCAAGTTTGCTGATGACAAAAAGCTTGGTGGTGTCACCGACACCCCAGCAGACTGTGCTGCCATTCAGCGAGATCTGGACAGGCTGGAGAGCTGGGCTGAGAAAAATCTAATGAGGTATAACAAGGGTAAGTGTAGAGTTTTGCATTTGGGCAAGAACAACCCCAGGTACTAGTATAGGCTGGGGACTGACCTATTGGAGAGTAGTGTAGGAGAGAGGGATCNACAGTATATTCTCAGTGTCATATACTGATAGGACAAGGGGCAATGGTTGTAAGCTGGAACACAGAAGGTTCCACATCAACCCGAGAAGGAACTTCTTCACGGTGAGGGTGAAGGAGCACTGGAACAGGTTGCCCAGGGTTGTGGAGTCTCCTTCACTGGAGATGTTCAAGGCCCGCCTGGATGTGTTCCTGTGTGACTTGGTCTAGGTGATCCTGCTGTTGCAGGGGGATTGGACTAGATGGTCTTTCAAGGTCCCTCCCAATCCATAACGATTCTATAAGCCCGACCTAATCTCTTACAGAGACGCTTTTTTTTTTGTACTTATGTAAGCTGTATGTGGATATAATTAAACAAGAAACAGGTTTTACTGGATTTTTACCCTGTATTTTTCTCAGATTTCTATTTATAGTTACTAATCACAAGGAAAAAATTTCTTGTTTTAGAAGGCCATCTCCAATAGCATAAAAAAATTAAATCCATTAAATGCGTAAATTAAATGTTAAATGCATTTAGGAAAGAGCTGCTTTTACCACATGGGAACAAATACACAGCACACATGTATGAGGAGCTGCCAACAAAGAAAACTACATTTTCCACACAGTCCCGCAACAGTAGTATGAAACCTGAGAATATCTTCTATAGTAACTGCATTTCTCTAATCAGTTTAGCACTGTAAACAGTGGGAAAAGCTAATACTTAATCACATTACTTTTGTAACTTAGAGAGTACATGGAACAAAATCGTAAGTGCAAATGTTAAGAACAAATTCTGCCCGATGGGGTCTATTCTGGTCATTAGCCATAAACGGAAATTACCCGCCTAAATGTAAGGTTAAATAGGCAACTATAGTATGAGCAATACTCACGACTGACTCACAAAATAAAAAGGGAAGAACTTCAAATTACATCCCACTTAAATTCCCAATTCCTCTGCTTTACAAAGCAGGCTGAGCTTTTGTCAGCCCAAATCCCAAAACAATGCAGGTTGCACTGAATTAACACCGAGAGAAAACATTGACCAAACTAATCCAGATCTAACACTTGACACTTGGGAATATTTTTTTTGCTAAGCCTTTTGATCTACAGAGATCATTCAATTTTGTCACAGGCCAAACTAGTACAGTTTAAACACTGTTGATTTTCAAACTACAACTAAAATGCGTGTGTTTAGTAAATCCTGGACATGTTCCTGTGCGACTTGATCTAGGTGACCCTGCAGTGGCAGGGGGATTGGACTAGATGATCTTCTGAGGTCCCTTTCAGTCCCTAACATTCTGTGATTCTGTGGTCTGTTTAAAATGGAACTAATATTGGAGATTCCTTTTCAGAAGGTATTTTATACATCAGCTCTTTCCTAAGATCACTTCTATGATTTGAACATCTGAATGGTTTACAAACACTTTCAAACGTTTTTCTTCTCTACCTTTTACATTTTTAGCTCATTTTTAGTGTAACGCTACTAAAACATCTTTCCAATTCCTTATCATGGATTAAGCTTCATACTGTAACATTAATTGTTTCGAGTGCACGTAGGCTTTATAAAGAAAAACACTCAAATATCTACTTTAGAAGAAAACACGTGCGTGGATTCTATTTCATTAAGGCACAACAGGTTGTATTTCTCATTTTTAAAGACAAGGCTTCAAGGAAAAACGTGGGATGCTATCTAACATTTAATTACTTCAATTATTTACAGGAATTATAGTACAAATAATCTGAAAGGAATCTTATTGTAAAAGGAAAAATATTGAACTGAATCACACAAGATTGTAAATACAATAAACTTACCCAGACATAGTTCTGGTGCTGGTAGTAGCTGCAAACATTATATTTAATAATTAGTTGTCTACTAAAGTCCTCTTTTCACATAGGAGAAACCCATCACTCTGCCATTTCAGTTGTGTACATGTAAAAAATGTTTTCTTGAGGTAGACTGTTGCCTTTGGACAATAACTGAGACACTAGAACACCTCCATATATTGATTCTCTACATTCATAAAATTTATTCCCTACTTTCATAGTATTAAAATGTTTCTTACTTCCAAAAGATTAAATCCTTAGTTCTCCCCTCTCACCAGTAGTTCTATTAATCTCTTTAATTATTATTTTATCAGACATCATTATATCACTCAATGCCTACACGAATCAGAATTTCTCAGGCTCAAATAAAAGGTAATTTTTACTGACCTTGAATTTGAGTTTCCCTCCCCTTTTATGTTTTCCCTTATGTATCGTTCTAGCTACTTATTTCAGCTTCCAATTTATTTCTAATAAAAGCAGAGCTCCAAGAAGAGAAAACAATTACCAAAGACTTAGTCCCAAATCATCAAGCAGCCAACAATATCTACCATAAAAGTAACCCTACCTCTGAAGATTTTTTAAGACCGTATGAAGATCACTCAACAGGTGAAGACAGGAGCAGAAGATCTAAGAAGACAGGAAGCAATCATCTGAGAGACCAAAGCTAGCTATTGAAAACAAAGCCAATAAGGAAGAAACAGCAGCTTTCTCCTACCACCTTTGAAAAGAGAGGAAAACAGATGAGATGCATCCAAAATCTGCAGCTATGAAGCGCCGTAAGAGTGAGGACAATTCCATATAATTACAAACCCTCAAAAGTATCACCTTGAGCCATAAATAAAACATATATCATGAGTAGATTGAAATCCTACTGCATTGCTCATAACCCTCTACTGAAATCAACAGTGGACACAGAAGCAGCACAGTTCAGGCAGCACCAAAATAGTTTTATTACAGAACTGCAAAATCCATCTCTTTGGGAAGATGAAAGAGGCATTTTGAAAAAAAAGTTAAATTGACAACACTAGAATACTAGTCAGGTCAACACTGACTTCATTAGTTTCAAAATAATATTTTTCAAATGACAAACAGCAATCGTTAAAAACATTAAATATTTAAAGATCAGTGGATCAGACATGGCTATCTGTCAACATGCTGTTAATTAGACTAACTGTACTTTCTTTGTGATTGAGAGTCTCTCTCTGTGATACAGTCTCTGTGATAGATGTGAGCAATTATTTCAGAGATTCAGAGATATCCTTTTCACTTACCAGTCTGAGTGCACATACTGAGCAGAAGAAACACAGAGTAAGCAGCAAGGCTAGCAACAAGCAGCAGCAAGATACTAAAAAAAAAACAAACACAAAACATTCTCAGTCACAGCACTTTTACAGCAGAAGGCACTTCCTATCTCCAAGAATGCTACTTTTGCAAGAAATGAGTTACCATGAGGCCAGATTTCCTCATTTTATGGCTTATATCTGCTGACTGTGGTTTACATGGTATCTGACCTTCCCAATACTTGCAATACTTCCACTACTTCTCATACTGTTCACCAAAGCCTGTCACACAGTGTACAAGGCAAAAGCTTGGTTTATGAACTAGAAAGAGGACCTAAACACAAAAATGTGTGTATATACATACAGACACATGAACATGTATCTTTTAATTAAGTGAATATGATGCTCAGAAAATGGTTAAAACGATAATCATGGTGATTCTGCACAGAGCAGGAGGTAGAACGAGCAGAACAAACAAAACCACAAGCCAGTTCACATTCTGCAGATATGTGACCATTCTACTTCAGAAGGTCCATTTCTGGAACTAAAAGAGATGGCAGCTTTGAAATATAAATAGAATCTATTAGGAGTAATGGCCAAGAAATTGCCACCATGTGGCAATTTAGAGCACCGTACATAAGGCCAGATCTGAATGGCTAAACCCAAGAGGGAAGATCTTATTCGACGATGCTGAAAAGAAGCTGCTACTCACATCTTCCTCACTTTTCACGCAGGAGTGTTAGTAATCAAGTTCTGTTCCGTTTAGAAGTGAAAGCCAAGCTTAAAAATAAGCCTGAGTAAAATCCTGAGCCCTTACCTAAAGCCCACGATGCCCGTGTTTGCCATCGCATAGGATAAGGCGAGGATCCCGCTCCCCATGATAGCGTTCATCAGGTTAAATACCGAGAGGGCAAAAGAGGAGCCACGGACTGGAGGATCCTGCCAGAAGGACGAGAAAAAGCGCAGTTACAATGAGAGGCGGTTTGAGCAGCAAACTCAACGCCAGGAGCAGCTGTCCGGCCTCAAACCGCTGAGGCTGCCCGGTGTCTCCCGCCAACCCCGACCTTTGAGCCCCTGCCCAGCCGCGCTGTTGCTGCACACGGAGCCCGGCGCCGGGCAGACGCCCCTGCAGCACCCCCACCCATGGGGCCCGCCCTCGCAGACACAGCACCGGGAGCGCACACGAGAGCTGGTGCCCGGTGCCCGCCGCAGCCCCTCAGCATACTGCCCCTCATCCTTCGCTCTCGCCGCCAGCCGCCCCTCACCCTCACCGAGCCCGGCAGCAATGGGGCGGAATCCCCGGCCTCGGCCTCGTCCTCGTCCCCGTCCTCCTCATCCTCCTCCAGCTGCAGACGGGCGGACAGGTACCAGCCCCGCAGCAGCTGAGACCCCGCCATCATCCACGCGCCCCTCCGCCTCCCCCACACCACCACAAGCAGTGCCGCCAGGTGGGCGGGAGAAGCCGGTGAGGGGCGGGTCCCCCTCGAAATGATGGACGGTGCCTGTGCTCCAAGCTCCGCCCACTCCCTCGTGCGACCACACGGAGCGGCGGGCGGTGATGACGTGTGCGGGCTGCTCGCGCGGCGGGGCTCGGCATGAGGTGAGGGGGGCGCTTGCGGCGGTAACGGAGCGTTCTCGGCTGCGGCCTGTGCCGGGAAAGGGGTGAGGGGATGATCCGCGGTGGTCCAGGGACCTCAGACCCGCGGGCCGAAGCAGCCCCCACTCCCCTCTGCACTCCGAGCCACGCTGGGCGTAGAGCAGCGGCTGCCGGCTGGGCTCACTTAGTAAGGAGCGGAACACAGACAGATACTCGACCCCCCGCGACAGAGCATGATTCTGTGAGGGTCGCGGTCCCGGGCGAGGCCTGACGACGCCGACCTGCCTCGCTGGTGCCGCCCTGTTGGGTCCTGCAGCCGCTCGCAGCGCGGGGCCTTTATCTGCCGGGTTTGGCTAACACCGGAGAGCCCAGCGGGACCAGTTCCAGCTAGAGGACGGCTGAGGAAAACACTGGGATGCTCCGGATGTAGGATTAATCCTCTGCAATGTTTATTTTTGCTTTAACAGGGAAAGCAGGAGCGCTTTGCCAAAACGCTGTTTTTAGGGGAATGAGCTGGCCTGGAGACTGTAGGGAGCCCAGGCGAGGAGCTGAAGTCTGTGAGGGAGGCAGGGAGGGAGTGGGACCAGCTTTGATGAGGGTCGAACACAGCTCGTGTTTGAAAAAGAATAGAGGGTCTTATCCAGAGGGTTGTCGATATCTGGGGCAGGCAAGGGATCAGGTTTCCTTGTGGTTCCTGCCAGCCAGTACTGATTCAGAAAAGTTGGGCCCCCATGGACTGGCAGGAAATCACAGACCATTAGGGACTGGAAGGGACCTCAAAAGATCATCTAGTCCAATCCCCCCGTCAGAGCAGGATCACCTAGATCAAGTCGCAAAGAAGCCTAGTACTTTTCAAGTCCCCATATTATTAATGAACTATTGGGAGGGGCTCAGACGCTTAAACAGACACTTATCAGGCCTTGGAACAGGCTGTCCAGGGAGGGGGTCACCATCCTGTATGTGTTCTACAGTCATGGAGATGTGGAGCTTAGGTACTGGGTTTAGCAGTGGCCTTGGAACAGCTGGGTTAGTGGTTAGACTCAATGATCTTAAAGGCCTTTCCCAGCCTGCATGATTCAGTGATTATTAATGCTTCCCTGTTCTTTATAGGGCATTCTGCCTTTAATGGGCTTTCTGGTGTGCAGCTTATGAAGCAAAGAGTGTATGCTACAGTGTAACCTCTGGAGACAGAAATCACTGAAGAGTGATTGTGACCACTGTTGCTAATAACTGTTCTCTAGCAACCACTAGAATTTTATGAGAGACAGAAGGGGGCCAACAGGAGGATCAAGACAGTAGAGATTTTTCCATTTGGCTTACTGCGATTAATTTACATTCATTAGAACACATTTTTTGTAACATAAGATCACATTTATTAGAACAAAGGAAGGTCACTGGTTTCTGGCAGGAGGGGATTTTCTCACTGCTTAAAGTTAAGTGTTTAAGTCTAAAAATACCTTTGCAAGAGGACAGAAATGTGTAGTGTATGATTCATAATAAAGAGCTTTACTAAACTATTGTGGATTGTTTGGTACAGATGGAAATTCTGGTTTAAGAGAACAGCAAATCCATGTGATTTGCAGCCTTTTTTAATGGAATGATTACATAACGTCTATAAAATGAATAATTTTTCTTCTAGGACTTTATGGAGATTTGGTTACTCTGCCAGACTACTGAAAACTAATCATTTCAGGACAGCTGCATCAAATACATCATTTCCAGTGGTTTGGAGGCCGTTGGCACGATACTCTGGCAGAATACCTGGGCTGTTTGTAGTGGTTAAGAAAAACAGTTTTTTTACAATGCCTGAAAATGTGGAGGATAAAGTGAATCTGGAACTGTATTCACCGCATCCTGAAGTGCGTGGGATGACAGTACTCAACAGAGAAGCCTTTAAAAGGACTGTTGTTGTTCCAGCTCTTAAAGTCAAGAAAGAAATTGTGAACACTTTGCTGAAGTCTCTGAAACCTATAGTACTACAGCGCCCCGGACTAAAGCGAGTGGTTGAGGATCCAGAAGATGAGGACAGTAAACTTGTTATTCTGGATCCTCATAAAATACCAGACTTCTCATTGGGAGAATCAGAGCAAGAGGTATTAAAACAGCTCAGTGTTAGTTGTGAGGTGTCCAGGTATAACCTGGAGCTGACTTACGAGAATTTCAAGATGGGGGAGATCCTACGGGCAGTGCTTCCTGAAGGTCAAGAAGTCGCCTCTGGATTTAGCTGTATTGGTCATATAGCTCATGTGAATCTTCAAGATCATCAGTTACCGTACGGGCACCTGATTGGTAGGTAAAACAGTCCTTCTCAGAAACAATTGTATATATTGTATATTCTTAAGAAGATATTTTAACAATTACTCATAAATCCTTATCTGTAACTTTTGAGTCCTGAAAAGTCCATGGCTTTTTGACTTAAGTTATCCTGGTGCTGATGCAGTAGGTGTGCACAGAAGGCACAGTTAGAATTTTCTCCTCTAACACAGAGCCATGAAGATGATGAAGAGAGTAGAACACCTCCCTTAGGAGAAAAGGCTGAGTGAGCTGGGTCTCTAGCTTGGAGAAAAGGAGACTGAGGGGTGACCTCATTAAAATTTATAAATATGTGAAGGGTGGGTGTTAGGAGGACAGAGCCAGGCTCTTCTCAGTGTCATCTAGTGATAGGACAAGGGGCAATGGGTGTAAGCTGGAACATAGGAGATTCCACATAAATACGAGAAGAAACTTCTCCACAGTGAGGGTGACAGAGCACTGCAAGGGGCTGCCCAGGGGGGCTGTGGAGTCTCCTTCTCTGGAGACCTTTAAAACCCACCTGGACGTTTTCCTGTGTGACTTGGTCTAGGTGATCCTGCTGTTGCAGGCGGATTGGACTAGATGATCTTTCAAGGTCCCTTCCAATCCCTAATGATTCAATGATTCTGTGATGGTTGGACTTGATGATCCCAAGGCTCAGGGGTGACCTTGTAGATCTTTCAAGGTCCCTTCCAATCCCTAATGTTCTGTGATTCTGTGACAGTAACTGTGGCATCACTTCACTGAGCATTGGGTCAAGTGAAGTATGTCCTTTAGAAAGTGTGACATCTGCAACCCGGAATTGTCAGAGGCAGGTTGTCGTAACATGTTCTCCCTTAACCAGAATATCTTTTACCCTCTGTTTCAGGCCAGGTTATAATTGACAAGAACCCAGCAATCACCTGTGTAGTAAATAAAACCAGTATCATTGACAGCACATACAGGAACTTTGAAATGGAAGTGCTTGCTGGAGAGAGCAACCTCGTAACCAAGGTACAACAGGTTTTCCCCTCCTATTTTAAATAGGATGTGCTAAAAGCCAAAGGCTTCCACAGGAAAGATGTGCTATTGAGATGCTGTTAAGACCATTCCTTTGCACAGTGCCCTTCCTGACACCAGGGTAAGAGTTGGCTGGTACTTCACTCACTTGTCCTGCTCTGCCAAGAGCAAACTCCCGGCCACGTGAAGATACAGATTCTAGTTCACACCCCGGATCTCAGTGAAATATAAAAGCAGCTGAGGTTTCTTAGATACTAATTACAAACTTGTTGTGGAAGATGTTTCTTACTCTAAATTTAGTGGGTTTGATCTAATGCTGTTCCTTAATTTCACCAGGCCTTGTACAGTGGCTCGTACAGAACAAAAGACTCCCATTAAATCTCCCTGGCTTTGTGACTTAGGCAAGATTTGGCCTTTTTCCTTTCCTGTCAGCAGTGAAACAAACCTCATCCCTCTTTGGTTTTCTCATTTTTCAGGTGTAAAGCACGATGTAACTGCCAAGCATTCCTCACATAGGCTTTCTTGGTCTTTAGCTGGAAACTTGGCCACTGGTTCAACAAAAAATATTTTTGCTAGCTGTTGGCAGTTTTATTCTGTTACAAGACATTTGACTACCAAATATAAACTTGAAGAGCTTGGTAGAACATCCTGTACATGCACAGAACCGCCAAGGCAGAGGCAACAATCAGGTTTGATGCAGATGTCCTGAGCTCACTTGATGCACGTGCTGCACACCACCAAGCTGCTCACCCGGGAGCACATATACGTGTTTCTTGCTGACGTAGGGATCGAGGCCGTGGTTTGGATCCAGAGTTACTTTACTTTGGACTCGCACAGCTCAAGGGTGGTGGTGCAGTGAGTGCTGCATCCCACTCTCTTCCGAATAAATGATGTTTCTTTTGAGGTCTGTTCCTGAGATAGTGGCCATCCCAGAGTTTGGTTTTGGGTTACTTTCCAGACTCTGTCACCTTAAGAGATTAAAATATAGTGTTTTTACAAACTGAATTTGGCTGACTGTTGCCATTCTTGTGCAGTTATCATTCTGGCTCTTATTTACTATGTGAACACTGCTGAGGAGGGCTGGAGGCATCTTCCCAAGGTCTGCTTTCAATAAAGGAGCTGTCAGCCGGCCACAGAGCTCTTGAAAAGCCTGAGATATTTTTTTAATGGTCATTTTAAGTTGCTGCTTTATTTCCACCTGGAGATTGAGACATGCATAAGGCAGCCATCTGGCTTGACAGTTGGAACACTCCTCGGGGCTATGTGTGATGGGTAGATCTGTTTATACAGGATTCTAATGTACTAATGGCACTAACATCTACATACACATTACCTTGTGATAGAGCAGTTTGGATTTTAGCTGTCTTAGTTACTGATAAAGCTTATACACACCTGGAATTTGAACATAGGGGCTTAAGCAAATTTCTTACTCTTTCAGGTCAAAGAGAATAATATTGCTTATGAATTGGACTTCTCTAAAGTCTACTGGAACCCGCGTCTTTCCACAGAACATGAGCGGATCGTTGAGCTTTTAAAGCCTGGAGATGTCCTTTTTGACGTCTTTGCTGGAATTGGACCTTTTGCTATTCCAGCAGCAAAGAAAAAGTGCCGCGTGTTTGCAAATGATCTCAATCCCGAGTCCTACAGCTGGCTCCTTCACAACTGCAAGCTCAACAAGGTAGACAACAGAATCAAAGTGTTTAACATGGATGGCAGGGACTTCGTCCAGGGACCAGTAAGAGAAGAACTAAGTAAAGAGCTCCCACTTCTGAACAAAGAACAGCAAACCTCTTTTCATTTCGTCATGAATTTGCCAGCCTCGGCCATTGAATTTTTAGATGTTTTCAGGCATCTCCTGGCTGGAGAACCATGTGGCGCTGCCCACCTTCCCACAGTGCACTGCTACAGCTTCTCCAAGCACGACAACCCCGCCAAAGATATTCAGGAACGAGCTGAGACTTCGCTGGGAACCTCATTGGATGGACGCTGCTCTACTTACCTGGTTCGGAATGTTTCACCAAACAAGCAGATGGTGTGCATCAGTTTCCAGGTCCCAGCGGACGTACTGTACAAGAGGCCCTGCCCTGATGAAGGTAAAGAAAAAGTCTCCTGTGTGGCACTTGGATTTCAGGCTGAGCCTTTTGCTGCCTTGGGCTGCTCCCTGTTGCCCAGTTGTCCCATCAGCTGGTTTCTTGGGTAGTGCTGAGGTGAAGGGCAAAATGTAGCTCGATACGGGTTTCTTGGAAGGAACTTTTTAGTGTTCACTAAGGGCTCCCCATTACTGCTGCAATAGTTCTCATTAGCGATTGTTAATCCAGATTTTAACTCCCATCTTTTCCTTTTAAGATCTTTCAGTGTTAAGCATTTCACAGTTCTGTTCGGTTTGTTTACTGAACCTTAAATAATTTACTTTTTCTAACCCTCTTTCAGCAACACCACCCTCCAAACGTCTGTGCACCAGCAGAGATTCCTCTGAAGAGAAGCTACTTAGTTGAAGACTGGAGTTAGAGTAACTACCTTAGCAGTTTGCATAAGGTACACTAAGGTTACCCCTGGTTCACTCCTTGAATTACTTGATGTTTGCCTGTGTGACCCAGCTCAAGGGCCGCAACATAAATGCGTGTTGCAGTTTTCCATTGTGAGCTTTTGCCTTTTGCCTTCACCTCTTTTTTAAATGTGGGGCCGATAAGCAGATGGGAATTGTTACTACGGAAAAATAAAACTGCTGTTTCGGTAACAAACGTGCTCTGCTGCATCTCAGCAATCTGTTGTTTCACACCCTGTGACAATTCAGTGACAGACCAGCATCGTTTTCTCCTCTGTCATTTTGATAACAAGTGGTTTGTTTGTGGTAAAACCAGGATTTTGTATCTTGTCCAGTCCAGCAGGGTCATTTTTATAACCCCTGTGTAGGGTTCCCTCTGTCAGACAGTTTTAGTGTTTCAGAGTATTGGATGGCTGTTAGGAGAGGCACACAGAGCTCTTGTGTAAGCAGGACAGCTTAATACAGAGCCAGGATACAGAAAGGCTGGAATAGCCACACATACTAGTTCCCAGGCTTTTGAGTTATAAATGCTTTTTATCACTGAGCTTTAGTTAGGGATTAGTTGATTCCCAGCTTTGTGTTTGCCCACCATTAAGCAGGGAAGGCTCTTCTGCTGTTTGTATATTGGTAGATTAGGTGAAAACCAGCACCTGCTGGACCCTCCTTTTGTTGTGAAATCACATCTTCCTGTGGTGTTTGTCCCTCTGCAGTACCCTGGCTCTCCCCCACCTCCCCAGCTGTTGCTCTGCTGCCATCCCTGGATGGTCTCTGACTTGCTGGCCCTATCCTGTAGGGACTTGAAAAGCCTCTGCTGCTCCATCACTGGACCCTGCAGGCTGATGTCCTGGTGCTCACCCCAACAACTGCTGGGACTGGTGGATTTGTTTTGCTCAGGGCTCTGTGTCACACACAGCTTTGCCCTTGGCTGCACAGGGAGTGCTTCTGAGCAGCACTTCGCATCCCACTCACCACAGATTGCATTTATCAAACCAGGGGAAAAATCGTCATGACTCACGCATCCTATCTGCTGCACAGACTGCTGCCGTGGCCTCCCCTCCAGCCTTGGCATTCCTTCTCTGGCCTTTACACTGGTATCACAACTGCTTTAACCCGTTTGTCCTTGCTGTCAGTGACAGGCACATAGTGTCCTCCTCCCTGCAGTCATTGTTCCTCTCAGAGCAGCTGCTGAACTGTTGCCTCCGTGTGTCTTTCTGCCACTGCCCTGTGCCTTCCCAAGAACATCTGAAGGCTGCTTCTGTGTTCCAGAGCCCTCCATGAACTGTTCTGGAATGATGTGGTTACCCAGTGATCTATGCTAACATACTGCCCTGTAATGCCAGAGACTACAGCTCCCTTTGACTGTGTGTGGTGCCTCACAGACCAGTTTAGGCATTGCTACCTGGCATTGCTGCTTCCACGACATTTGAGTTCAGCAAGTCTGCTACGTCACTGAGTTTCAGTATGTGACTGAAGCATCTCAGGGCAGGGAAGAATTTTAGTTCTTGAAAGTTTCCATTATTTAAGGATTAAATACTTATAATATAATAGGATGTTATTTTAGCGGCACAATTTGAGATGGAAGTCACAGAACCACACAATGTTTTGTGTTGGAAGGGCCCTTTAAAGCTCATCTAGTCCAACCCCCTGCAGTGAGCAGGGACATCTTCAACCAGAGCAGGTTGCTCAGAGCCCTGGTCCTGAAAACTTCCAGGGATGGGGCTTCTACCACCTCTAGGCAGCCTGGGACAGTGTTTCAACACCCTCACTGTAAACGATTTCTTCCTTATAGCTAAATCTTCCCCCTTTTCAGTTTAAATCCATCACTCCTTGTCATGTTACAGCAGCCCTTGCTAAGGAGTCTGTCCCTATCTTTCATATTGGGCACTTCAGGCACTGAAAGGCTGTGCTAAGGTGCTCCCAGAGCTTCTCCAGGTGAACCCCCTCTAGTCTCCTAGCTTGGCCTCGGAGAAGAAGGGTCCCACTCTTGCAGCATTTCTGGAACCTTCTCTGGCCCTGCTCCAGAGTTCTGTATCTCTGCTGTGCTGAGAAGCCCAGAGCTGGATCCAGCCCTGCAGGTAAGGTCTCACAGGAGCCGAGCAGAGGGGCAGAATCTATGTTTGTACTTCTGGAGGGGATGTAGTTACCCTGGGCTTTACCATATTCCTGTGCAGGTGCCACTTCTGCGTATAACCCTGCCATGCAGCAGCAAACAGCAGCCAATGCACATCTGGAAGTTGCAGGAGAGTATTCAAATGACACACAATATGCACCTCCAGTTCTGCATTCAGGAGGGCAATGACCTGGGGCTTTACAAAGTGAATATAAGAGCAGATCAGTGCTGAGGGATACCTTTACCAGTCAGGGTGAGCAAGAAGCAGCACTTTGCAGTCTGTGAACTTCTCCACCTCGTGTGTGATGTTACCTGTTAGCAACTGTTCTGGGCACAAATGACAGGATTTCAGTGAAAGGGCAATGGAAAATTTGGAACTTCCCTCCTTCTCCTTTATTAAAGAAGCGCCAAGCCTGGAATAGAGCTTATTCTTCTCTTTGTTACAGCGTAGCAAAAATACATTTCATTTAGTGCACTCCTCAAGGCAGTATTTGACAACTGCTAATGCAAGACCCATAAAATATGGTCCAGGATTTACTCCAGAGGCATTCACTGTCCCAAGCAGTCCCCAGTCTCATACAATTTACACACGCTCCTGGCAAAGTCCAGCCCATCTCTGCTGCAGTTAGTCCATGTTCTGCTACAAAGAGAGTGAAGACGCAAAAGCAGCAGATCTAGTGACAGAGATCATCCCAGAAGTCACACAAAGGGATGGTTCTGGCTAAAAGAAGCTCCTGAACATGTGACAGAGTAGTTGCAAATGGAGCTACAGGAAGAAAACCCAGTCCTCACCTTGTACCAAGGCTTTTTAGGTTGCTTCCAGAAGAACCCAGCTGAATGACTCCCCACTGAAGATGTGTTTCCAGAAAAAGGTAAGCACCAAGTGACATCAGGATGGATTGTGCATAATAGTTGTGTCAGCAGAGTTCCAGGGTTTCACATCTCATCCAGCTGGCAGGAGGAAAAACCCACTTGTCTGAACTGGGGAAACTAGTTTCATGGGAAGAAAATGTAGGCTTGAATATTGACACTAAATGTTATAATCAAAATGGCATTTAAATGCTTGTGCAAATAAAACCCTGCAATAAGAGCAAAACCACAAACTTTAATAAAGAAGTCTGGCTTTATTTTAATAAAAAATTTACAAGTGTATTTCTTCAAACCTCAAACATACACAACTGAGTTATTCACATCTTCCATTAGATGTGGCTTATAGCTTCAGCCTCCCTCAGCAAAGTGCCACATGACTAACGAGTTTCCCTCTCCACAAAAATGTATCTACCATTTTACAAAGCTCTCATACAGATGGGTTTTGGGGATTTTTTCCCTTCTTTAACACTTGAACACAGCTGGATTTACACAGAAAAGCAACTGTGGCTTTAGCCATTGTGCAGATGGCGGGTGGCAATTTTACCCTGTCTTTGCCAGCTCCATGTGCTTCTCGCTCCACTCGGTGTCCCTCAACTGTGGGCTACACATTGGCTAGCTAGGGTGCCAGAAGAGACCACTGAAAGCATCCTGTAGGGCTCGGTGACAGGCAAGAGAAGAGCTGTAGCCCCCAGCAAGATCCGACGGAGAGGCAGCTCGTACGTGGTTGAGATACCTAAGACAAAAAGGAGGATTATTTTAGAGCAGAAGCAAACACATCAAAGTGCTGTGGCTCACAGTCCAGAGAGGGCGAGGCTGCTTTTGAGGAGAAGCAAGGAGACAGGAGCTGCCTCCTGTGAGCATGGCAGGATTAAACTACCATGAGTTCAAACAGTGCTGACACTGATGCACCTTCAACTGACGCATGGGAAAACTATGGCTCTTTGCCCCAGGTTGTGCAGGGTTAAGGACACCCAGTGGTCTGCTAGTCCATGCTGTCTTGGGAGGAGGGTTGCATTTCCCTCTCCTCTGGTAGTTCATTCTAAGATGATGACAATATAAGCTTTGCTGTGCTCCCACAGGAACTGGAGGGTTTCAGCTCTGTCCAATTAATGCCGACTGTCCCAGTCGCTCTGATGGACAAGAGGGCTGAACTCTCTGCTCTCAAGCCTACCTGTGTGTGCAGTAACTCCACTGACACCAAGGAACTAGGTGTAGGAGGCTGTCATCAATGCTGTGGTTAAAGAAGCCACCAAACTTCACTGTTAAGCACCATCACCCATTTGCAGAGCCATCTTAATTTACACCAAACCAGCTAGACTGATGATTTGACTTTGAGACAGGCACTACCTGCACAGGGGCTGCCACAAGCTCCCCTCTGCTCATTCTGTCAACTCACGCCCAGCTGTGTACAGCCACAGCTCCCACTAAGGGTGTCTGCTCAGGGGGGCTCGAATAGTTTCACAGAATCATGTTATGTTCAGTGCTGTAACCCTACAGCTCTTGCACCCCACGAAAGACAGGTACAGGATCAGATTCTCCACTAGTTCAGCACCAACACCCCATCAAACATAGACACAATAAGCCTCTCTGGTTCTGAGCGCCAGATAAAACACCATAAACAAGAGCTGCTTTTCGCAGTGGCTACCTGAGCTGCTGAGCTCCAGCTCACTGTTTTGATTCATCACTTGGAATATGTTGCTCCTGGGAAGGTTGAGTCATTCCACCTCTGGCTTGGCAATTCAAGCATAAACTTGCAAAACGCACACAGCCTTTTATAATGTTATCCCCAGAAACCGAAACCAGCTGCACTTTTGGCAGGAAAATACAGGACCACCAGTAAAATATCCAAAACAGTTGCATCTTTTAATTTATGACTGTACACTGTTTCCATAAAGAGTATATAAACCAGGTCAGATTTTATAGGTAAGACATACTGAACAGCCCTACCCACTGATGCCCCATACATGTGTACAAAAAGAGGTTACTCAGAAATTATTAATTACAGTTTTTCAACTGCATTTCTTGCACCTAGTAGCTACAATGCACAGACGTGAGCAACGTTTCTGGGTGATGGCTGGTGAGATGCTGATGGCTGAGAGTGAATTTGCCTCTTGTACGCTCTGCCTCTTCAGATCAATTTGTGAGGGAGTCCCGCCTTCACTGCTGGCCACTAGTTCCCATCAGCACGTGCACGGACACTAGAGCACAAACCCTTCTGATGCTGTTTAGTCCCAAGGGATGTTACAAACACAGCAGCAAAGCTCTTAATTGCAAGGGGCCTGAACTGCAGAGAGCTCCTGTTTTGTGGGAGAACGCATTAAATAGAGTTCTAATTTATTTTAACATTCTTCTTACTTGTCCCTTAATGTTTTAGGAAGAAAATCTCATCTTTTTCAAAAGCCTTTTACAACTGCTATAGGAAACAGGAGTTCCTTCCCCCAGCCAGGAATGCTGTCAGAATACTGACAGCAGCAAATAATTTCCTTCAAAACATTGGTGTGAAACTACCTCCACTCTCCAAACAAGAGCCTTATAAAAATCAATTCCTACCTCAGATTTCACTTCTATCATGTTTATCTCATCACTCACACTTCATTTTCCACTCGTGCATGGAGCAACACAGAGAGAGCAGGGGACTGCTTCACGTTTCTCTATCAACCATTGTTGGGCATGCACTTTCATTCCTTATCTTTTGTACAAGTAACACTCAAAGCAGAGGCTATTGTTTCCCCTTTTTTAGGTCACTTGAAATTGGGCCTTTAGTTTCCTAAGAGATCCTGATTTACAGCCCCTCCAGCATTCGCAGTTGGTTGGTGCATGATCTCTAAAACAACACAAGTCGTTGCCAAAAAGGCTCAGATCAACTTTTACTGCAGCAACCTGTGTTAATTCTCCTCACTCCTGTGGAACAAGCATGACAGGCTTCTGGCTGTCAAATGAGTTCTTTACTTTCTTGTTAAGTATTTAAACTTACTGCTTCTGACCTGTTTCATTGCTGTGGTACACCAGGCAATTGCAAAGAATCTGCCACGCTGAAGCCACACAACGAGCAGGGAATGTTTCTCCAGTGTTTCCATGTCATCCGCGCTGCCTGAATGCGGCCATGCCCTTTGCAGGAGAATCTCTCTGAACTGGATTCCTGGGGTTTCTGGCAGAGGTCAGCACATCTTTTCATGTCCACCTTCACAACAGCAGCAGGAAGAAGCGCTTGCCAAGTTTTCTATCCAAAAAGTCAAGCTCCATTAGGTCTTGGGACCTGGAGGTAATTGCTCTCACTAGTTAGCAAATTCCAGTGCACTAGGTCTGTTTTTCATGGATTTATTTTAAGTACCTGTAAATCTTATAAGCAGAAACCAGGAAAAAGAGGTTTGCTTTCTCTGGTGTGGAGTTTTTTAATGTATCTTGTTTTTACTGAGGGCAGACTAAACTCTGAAGTTAAAAAAAAGCTCTGCACTATTATTTTTAAGCAGGGCTAAAGGGCCGTGTGTTCTCTGCCCCACATTTTCACTCTTCTCACTCCTGGTACTACCTCCACTCCACTCCAGGCTCTGCCTAAACAAGCCCCTTTCATTTGCTGCAGCCATTGGATGTTGATCTTCCCCATTAACCTTTCATGTCAGTTAAAACAAATCGTATTTTGTTCTTCATGAGCCTTCAGGGGACTTGTTCCTGACCTTTAGTTTCTCATCACCACGAAGGCGAAAAAAAAAAGCCTCCTGCTTTCAAGCAAAGGTGGAATTCACACTCAGTGTGGAGGCTCGGGACCAAGCTGGTCAGTGCTGGTGGTGGGTTTCCTTAATCTTTTCTCTTTTCTGAATGCTGTGCCATCATCATTTCATCAGGAATGACTAGGACTGTTGGAGAACTGTGTGCAGCAGTGGGCATCATTCTCTGTGCCTTTCCACCTGCTGCCCAGCACCACTCAGCATTACTGAGAGCCCCAGGACCCAGCACCAGCTCAACAGACCAGCACCTGAGACCACTGGGAAAGGGCCCCTCACTGCTCCACAGGGTGGTCTCATGCCAGAGGCATTCAGAAGATACTTCAGACACAAAGAGGATGGAAGAACAGCACAATCAAACCAGCAAACCAGGCTATACAAAAAATAATCCCAAACACCAAACCGTCCAACCGACAGGCAAAAACACCCCACAGCACTTCCCTGCACCCACCCAACTCAAAGATCAGTGCCTGGGATTATTTCACACCACCTTCTCTGTCCACCCAAGACAAATCCCCTCCCATGGGTGTTTCTGCAGATGCGTCACAGGAGGGGCACGTGGAGTTCTGTGTGTTTGGCAAACAGCTTTTACTAGTTTTGATGTATTAGGTATTTTAGGGAGATGAAGAAAAGAAGAATCTGTCACAAGTTGTTTGACAGGGAAAGAAAAAAAGACATAATGCAATTCTGCTGCACAGAACAGATTTACTGCTCATCTGATTACCCACAGAATCCAAGACAGAAAGTAATGGTGCAGACATCAGACCCAGGAACTGTTCCAGATTCATCAGTTAAATAATAAATAGTGGTTGCATGAAAGCAAGTAAAATACTCCAGTCTGGAAAGCTGCGTAAAGCATTAGTAACGCAGCAGCACATGCTGCATTCCCAGAGACCCTTCTGGAGACAGGATTTTCATTAGATTTACCAGATTTACTCATCTCTTGGATGAGCTATCATTGCATTACACAGAGTAGTCTTGTGGAGACCGGGTCTTACCAGATGAAAGAAGCACAGCAGGAACTGGATCTTCTCAGGACACAGCGTGTGGCCTGGGTTACGCTACAGCCACTGAACAGGTAAAAAGGGCTAGTTCAACCCACTGCTGTTTTGTTTGAACCCATTCTACAGCACAGTCAGCTCACACAGCCAAAGCAGAACTCGCTCATACAATGAGCTGAGTTAGTTGCTGTTCTTCATGAAAAAGCCCTGGGACATTCCTCTGGGAACAGGTCTTTGCTAGGTGATGTTCAGATTCCAGCAATTCATTCTCCACAGAGAAGCTACAAGCCTGATTCTAGCTCCTCTAAAGGCAAAAAGCAGTCCTGCATCTCTTTTAATGGACGATCTTTGGACACTACCATTGTATGCAGATCTTAACAAACAAACAGCAACAAACGAGTCAAATTTCTGCCTGTAGTCAGAAATGCCTGCTGAACAGCCAGCACAGGCTGTTCCAACCTGTAGCACAATTTGAACAGAACTCTGAACTCAACAAAGTCTCCTCCTGAGCTCAACTCAGTCCTTCCAGCTGGACTTGCACCACGTCTGAGGTCACACTTCCAGCCCTGATGGCTACAAGGCACCAACCATCAGCTACTCATCTCCTCTACCCTCCAGGACAAGAAGGACTAAACAGGAGAAATTTATTTAATAACTGAATGGGGAAAAGTATTCCCCAGAAGGAACAGGTTCCACAGCTGCTTCAAGGAACTGAGACGTTGTTACCTGGTTCACAACTACAGCACAACTGCTCTAATTCATTCTAATGTGACCAGAAGTCAATCAAAGGGACAACAAACCATCATGGTGTGGAGATGGCACCATCAAACAGGCAGGCAGCCATCTACCACAAAGGCTGAGGGGGGCTGGTGGTTGGTCGGGTGCTGGTTGTTGGGTTTCTAAAAGCCTGTGTGTGCAATCGCAGCCGTCAGTGCAATGTCAAAAAGCAATGTCGAAAAGCTGCTGCTTCCCTGGCACTGAAGTGCCAAGGAAGGTTATGGAACAGATCATCTCGAGAGCCATCATGGAGCAACCAAAGGTCAACCAGGCAATCAGGCCCAGTCAGCATGGGTTCATGAGAGGCAGATCCTGCTTGACAAACCTGATCTCATTCTATGACATGGTGACCTGCTTACTGGATGAGAGAAAGCCTGTCGATGTAGTCTACCTGGACTTCAGTAAGGCCTCTGACACTGTCCCCCACAACATCCTCATGAATAAGCTGGCTGCCCATGGCTTGGACAGGCACATGCTCTGCTGGGTGGAACACTGGCTGGATGGCCGGGCCCAAAGTGTTGTGGTCAGAGGAGCTAAATCTGGTTGGAGGCCAGTCATGAGTGGTGTCCCCAAGGGCTCAGTGCTGGGGCCACTCCTGTTCAACATCTTTATCAATGACCTTGATAAGGGGATTGAGTGCACCCTCAGTAAGTCTGCAGATGACACCAAGTTGGGAAGGAGTGTTGATCTGCTGGAAGGTAGTGAGGCTATTCAGAGGGACCCTGAAAGACTGTATCGATGGGCTGAGGGTAATTGCATGAGTTTCAACAGTGCCAAGTGTCAGGTCCTGCCTTTTGGTCACAACAATCCCCTGCAACACTACAGGCTTGGGGCAGGGTGGCTGGAAAGCAGTCTGGCAGAAAAGGACCTGGGGGTTCTAACTGACAGGAGGCTGAATATGAGCCAGCAGGGTGCCCAGGTGGCCAAGAAGGCCAATGGCATCCTGGCTTGTATTAGAAACTGTGTCCAGCAGGTGCAGGGAGGTGACTGTCCCCCTGTACTCAGCTGCACCTTGAGTACTGTGTCCAGTTTTGGGCATCTCAGTAGAAGGGAGACACTGAGGTGCTGGAGTGAGTGCATAGGAGGGCAACAAAGTTGGTGAAGGGCCAGGAGAATAAATCTTATAAGGAGAGACTGAAAGAGTTGGGACTGTTTAGTTTGAGGAAGAGGAGGCTAAGGGGAGACCTCATCACTCTCTACAACTATCTGAAAGGACATTGTAGAGATGTTGGTGCTGGTCTCTTCTCACAGGTAGTTAGTGATGGAACCATAGGGAAGGGTTTCAAGCTTCAACAGGGTAGGTTTAGATTAGACATCAAGAAAAAATTCTTCACAGAGAGAGTGGTCAGGCACTGGAATGGGCTGCCCAGGGTTGTGGCTGAGCCACCATCCCTGGAGGAGTTTAAAAGATGCTTAGATGCAGTGTTGGGGGATCTGGTTGAGGGGTAAACTTGTGGAGTAAGGTTGATGGGTGGACTCGATGATCACAAGGGTCTTTTCCAACCTGAATGATTCCGTGATTATGACAGATCCCAAGGCAGACAGAAAAAGAGTCTATTTTTAGCATGATCGTGCCACCTGTTAGTCTTACAGCAGGGAAGAAGTGAACACGGTCCAGAGCGCAGGGCTGCAAGGAAAAGTCCATTGAAGCGCAGCCTTGGGTACATAAGAATCCTGCTGAAGATGACGAAAGCCTACCACAACAAACTACCCTGACATCTCTCCAATCCCACCTGCAGACAGCACTTACACTAGTTCAGATTCAGCTTAGTAAGCCAGTCTATTTCATTACTATTAATGCTGATTAGCTGTGCTAGTTTTCTGTGGGCTCAGTGAGCAGACATTGCTCACCAAGGTGTCAGGAGAGTGCCAGACTCAGGGAAGGGAAACTACAGACATTGCTTTTTCTTTGCCACAAACTTGCTCAGCCCATTTCACATCCCCAAGGCCTGAGACACTGCCAAAGCCATTATTTACTCTTCACGAGTAAAAGAGCTGTGCCCAGAGCTTCTCTCTGTCAAACCAGCCTGCGATCAGGTGTAGACAGTTAGAATTACAGAAAAGACCCTTGAGAACGCCATGACCAACCAATAACCCTGTTCTACCAAGTTCACCACCAGGTCTCTAAACACCTCCTCCTGGAGGCACTGCTGAGACAGGAGAATAGTGAAGAAGTGATTGGGTACCATCAGCATGGCTTCACCAAGGGCAAATCCTGCCTGACAAACCTGGTGGCCTTCTACGAACAGGTCACAACGTTAAGGGATGAGGGGTGGGCGACTGATGTCATTTACCTGGACCTGAGCAAAGCCTTTGACACTGTCCCACACCACATTCTGGTCGCCAAGCTGGTGGAACACGGCTTTGATGGGTGAACCCCTAGATGGGTAAGGAACTGGCTTGACAGCCGTACTCAGAGAGTGGTTGTTAATGGATCCATGTCCAAGTGGAGGCCAGTGACAAGTGAGTCCCTCAGGGATCAGTCCTGGGACCAGTCTTGTTCAACATTTTTGTCGGTGACATGGACAAAGGCATTGAGTGCACCCTCAGCAAGTGTGCTGACGACACCAAGCTGTGTGGTGCAGCAGACACGCTGGAGGGCAGGGATGCCGTCCAGAAGGACCTGCACAGGCTGGAGAGGTGGGCACAGGCCAACCTCATGGGGTTCAACAAGACTAAATGTGAGATCCTGCATCTGGGTCAAGGCAATCCTAAGCACAAATACAGGCTGGGCAGTGACTGACTGGAGAGTAGCCCTGAGGAGAGGGACTTGGCAGAACTTGTGGACGAAAGGCTCAACATGAGCCAGCAGTGTGCACTTGCAGCCCAGACGGCAAACTGGATCCTGGGCTGCATCAGGAGAAGTGTGGCCAGCAGGTCGAGGGAGACGATTCTCCCCCTCTACTCAGCTCTGGTGAGACCTCACCTGGAGTACTGTGTCCAGTTCTGGAGCCCTTATTACAAGGAGCATGTGGATGTGCTGGAGCATGTGTGTGCAGAGGAGGGCCACGAGGATGATCAGAGGGCTGGAGCACTTTTCCTATGAGGCCAGACTGAGAGAGTTGGGGCTGTTCAGTCTGGAGAAGAGGAGGCTCCCAGGTGACCTCATTGTGGCCTTCCAGTATCTGCAGGGGGCTACAAAAAGACTGGGGAGGGACTTTTTAGGATATCAGGTAGCAACAGGACTAGGGGGAATGGAGCTTAGATGGAGATGCGTAGATTTAGAATGGATGTGAGGAGGAAGTTCTTCACCGTGAGAGTGGTGAGAGCCTGGAATGGGCTACCCAGGGAAGTGGTTGGGGCTCCGTCCCTGGAGGTGTTTAGGGCCAGGCTGGATGAGGCTCTGTCCAGCCTGATCTAGGGTGGGGTGTCCCTGCCCATGGTAGGGGAGTTGGAAGTGGATGATCCTGTGGTGCCTTCTAACCTTGACTGACTGTATGGCTTGGTCTAGGTGATCCTGCTGTGGCAGAGGGATTGGACTAGGTGATCTTTCGAGGTCCCTTCCAATCCCTAATGATTCTGTGATTCATTTAAATAACATTTAAACATCTTCAAGGATGGTGACTTAACCCCCTTCCTAAGCAGTTTGTTCCAATATCTGGAAAAATTCTTTCAGTGAAAAAAAATTTCCTAATGACCAGCCTAACCCCCCCCCGGTGCCTGAGGCTGTTCCCTCTTGTTCTATCACTGGTCACCTGAGAAGATATCAGCACCCACCTCACTACAATGTCCCTTCGGGTAGCTGTACAGGACAATAAGATCTCTCCTCAGCCTCTTTTTTCCTCAGGCTAAATGGTCCCAGCTCTCTAGGCCCTTGTTGTCTAGGCCCTTCTCCAGCTTTGTCGCTGTTCTCTGCAGAAGAGGTGGCGAAGCCACCAGCTCTGTCTCCAATGCCAGGGACATAGCAGCAATTCCTTATTTCAGGGCCAAAGTTGCCAGAAGTGACTACTGAATGCAGGGTTGGAGTGATGAGCAAACCCTCTAGTTCCAACTGACTTCACCTTTGGTGACATTTCCAGGGGCTCACTTGAATTGCTTGGAAATGAATGTATCTACACTTAGAAAATGTTTTTCCTCCCTGTCCTCACCTTTAGTTCAGAGGGAAACTTCAGCTAACTTTCCAAGGAAAAGGTGAGGTCTTCACCGTGATAATTCTTCAAAATACTTCAGATACTACTGACTGTAATGGGTCTCCACTTCTTACAGTGAAGGTTGAAAATAAAACTTTTTAATTAAGAGTTTGAGTTCACAGCTCCGAGAACTTTTATTTCTCAAATGTAGGTCTTCAAAACTCTGTTCTACCAGAAACAATATTTCCTAGCAACAAAAGCCAAGGAAACCCCAATCCACCAATCAATAAATCCACTGATTCTTTTTAGACTCTTACATCTGCTTGAAACAAAAAGCAATTTGTTTCAAACGCTGTCAGAGTGTCTCTGGGTAGGAGCACATGTCAGTGGTGCGTGGTGAAACAAAAGTCTGTAAAATTAAAATAAACCAGCTCTGGCACAGCTAAGATGGATCTGCTACCGGACACTGGAGGAGGATAAAAAAGCCTAGAAGAGTTATATTAGCCATGAAACAGCTGTCTCGGATAAAGCCAGTTCTGACTCCAAAGTGATGAGTTATTTCTCTCTCTTCTCCCCCACTTCTTTTCTCCCTTGTAGCAGAGGGAAAATGTTTCAGGTCCTAGCAGCCCAAAGCCACAGGAGTCGTGCTGCAACAGCAACCCACAGCTCCTCTGAAAGCAGCAACTTCGCTCTTTACCACCAATAGAAGAATCTCCAGTGCTCAACATTACAAACTAAAGCACTTGTGTTTGATGACGGACATAAATTGCTTCCTCTTTTAATGGTGAAACACACACAGAAATAGTGAGATCCATCTAATTACCTTTATCAGAGATTTTATTAAACATTGCCTATGACACTGCTGAGTGCAGTCACGAATCCTGCAGCAGAAAACATCTGTAAGTGCAAAGGTGCAAAGGCAAAGAAGGCATCTCATCCTTAGTGGGGAAAGAGAACAGCGTCAAATTTTCCCATAGTGCTTTCCCCGAAAACTTCCTCTTTTTGTGACAAATCCAGACTCCAGAGACCAAACATTTCCACTGAACAGCAAATACGTTAGGGGATGGAACCAGAGAATCATACAAGTTCCAGCGTTTCACTACTCTTGAAATAAAAAAATTGTTCCTTATATCTAGTCTAAATCTCTTTTGGTTTAAAACCATCATCCCTTGTGCTGTCACTACAGGCTGTCCTGCTCTGTCTGTTCGCATCTTTCTTATTCCCCATTCATGCAAGAAGCCAAGCAGGACTGTCCATGCTGCCTTCCATCCCAATCTGAGCAGTCCTGAATCCAGCTCCTGGGTCTGGTTCCTCTTTGCTGCTGAGCCTAGGACCTCCTCAGCATCTGCATCAGTGGTGATGGTGCTGTAATTGCCAGTAGGAACATTGGGGTTTGCATATATTGCACATAATTCACATTATCATTGTTTCAATTACAAATGTTTTAGTTTTCTTTCTCTTTCACTTACTTCCCTTATTCCCTTTCTCTTCCCTTTCTGGGGAGGAAAAGAGGCTAACACAGAGCATCTGTCATTCATCTCGTGGCCAGCCCAGCCTCAACTCATGACATACAGAAAAGGCCACATGTCTGAGAAACCGCAAGTCTTTCTGCATTTCTTCATAGCAGAGAGGTTCCAGCACTCTGATCATTTCTGTGGCCTCTACTCCAACAGGTTCATGTCTCTCCTGTGCTGAGAACTCCAGAGTTGGACCCAGCCCTGCAAGTAAGGTCTCACCAGAGCAGAGCAGAAGGGCTCAAACCTCACAAAGTTCACACAGGTCCACTTTTCTAGTTTGTCTGTGTTCCTCTGATTGACATCACAGTCCTCAGGCATGTCAATTGCACCAGTCAGCTTGGTGTCATCTGCAAACCTGCCGTCTGAGACCAGTGAAGACACTAGACAGTACTGGAGAAGGGGAATTTTCATGTGACAGCAGCCTCAACAAACATCTTCCATGCACCTTTTATGATGCAATGAATGCATCACAAAAGCCTCAACTCTTCTACTTTTTTTAAAAAAAAAAAGTTTAAAGGATAAAAGGTTTTGGAGAGTACCTGGTTCTCCAGCATTTTCCAATTCTACTGTTGCTCTAGTTCTTAAGCAGATGTGAGATCAGGAACAGGTACCCACATTCATTTAAAACACAGGTAAACATCTGCCTTTGGACTAGCTGAGAAGCCAGTGCTGTTGCCTGAAGGTAAGTAAAGGTATGAAAAAGCCTGCAGACAAGAAGATCAAAGAACAAGGAGAAATGCCTTCTGTCTCACGGAAACTGTCTGATACAATTTTAGAAGTGGAGGGTAAAGGCAGGAAACTAAAGACAAAAATGGTTTTACAGACTAAAGGAAGCTTTGTATTACTCCTACTTAACATGCGTTTTACACCACAGACTGAAGGGCAGGCCTAGGATACAACCTGCAGGCTCTGCCTACAGGTTTCTGCCAGTACTGCTGTAACAACAAACTTCAGACAACTCAGGGCCCACAGCAGGGTCCACAGCAGGGCCCACAGCAGGAACCAGCCTTAACACCATTGTTATTTTGTGCAGAGAAAGATTATAGACTCAAAGTACTGTGGAGTACAGACCTAGAGAATATCCACTTAAAATAATAGTAGTCTGTTGACTACAGACTTAAAGACTACAGATTGGAAGCACTCTGAAATGCGACATAAAACCCCTAAACGGTGCAACCAGACCTATAACCATTGCTGAAGGAACTGCAAATCGAATCACGCCAAAGGACTGTAGATAAAATTCTAAGAAGCTAAACAAGCCTCTACATTTAGGAAGAGAACAATGTGAGTCCCTTCCAATCCCTAATGTTCTGGGATTCTGTGAACTAGAGATTTACATTCAGCACAAATTCAGGCGTCTGAATGCAGCCCATGTTCAATAAACACACTTTGCACCTCAGGGGAGCCCAGAATTCACAGTCGGGGTCAGCAGATTTCATGTGGTAATAATCAAATGTTACACTTAATCAGGATGTCTTACCATTTGATCAGGCAGCATCACTTCAGATGAGGTATAAGAGTTCCAACCTTAGAACATGTAAATACCAGTGCAAGACAGCAGCTGCTTCTGGTGTTGCAGTAGATTCCATGACCTAAGCTAATGCAGAAGACCTTGAAAGAACTTTCAAAAGTTAAAGCAACAACAGGTTGTATTGGTTTGTTGTAGGTTGGAGTGTTTTTATTAGAAAAGCAGACAGGCTACACCATAAACCCCATGGTCACACCTGAGAGAAAGGCGGGTGCTCTCAGCTGGCTGAAGTCAACAGGGTTTATAGATTTCTGTGCTGGTATAGGACAGGCTGGAGACACTGATTATTTGAAAGTTCTCAGTTTAGCAAACAACTGTCTGTTTAAAATAAAAATGGGAACTGGAAAGCAGAACCTGCAAACATGAGTCCTTTGCAACCAAACGAAAACTGAGGACTACACAATTTATTTTTGTTCACGTGTTTCAACTCTATGAAGGGTATTTTATATTAGTCCCATGCTTACATTTCTTTCTGCAGTTGTTGGGGGGCTTCCTCAGATCCCTCTTTGCTCCCAGTAATATTCTCAGTCATTTTAATGGCTCCATACACATCAGCTAAGAACCATCAGTGATTATTCTGTATATACAGTTTGCTTCTTGCTGCTCACCACACGTCTCAGCACCACACATTCCTGCTGACATTCCAGACCCCATCTCTAAAACAAGTGCAGCCACTACCACTTGGATTAATTATTCTTTGTCCTTAGAACTGAAAGGATTTTTGCTTAAACTCTTCCCCAAATAGCTGCTTGAATTTATTATCCCCACATACTCAGCCAGTATCAAAAGGTTAATGTTTATTTCCAGAGACCCCGCACTCAGGAAGCCTTCCCTCAATGCAAGTGACTTCCGTAACTCACGCCTCTGCGAGCAGAGGGGTCAGGAGTGCTCCTGGATGAGCGGGGGCACCTGGTCCCCCATTTGTCATCTTCCTGAGGTCACCCGCCAGCTGTCTGTCCTCTCAACACCCAGCCACACCACCGCTGAGAAGGCATTCTCCCTTGCTCAGGTTTCCAGGTCTGAACTTCCAGATACAGTAAATCAATCAGCCATCGCAGAAGCTGCTCCAACTGCAAGTAAGCACTTTAACGCCCTTGAGCGGCCTCGCTGTGTAACAAGGACACTGCAGTCCTAGCTGGAATCCAGCAAAGCACTGGCTCTGCATGACTAGTATAGATTACACTTGGGAGGGCTGCAGAACTGCAGCTACATTTAGTCTATGACTACATCAAGCTTCACTCGTACTTGACCCTGAGAAGAATGTCATTGAACACAAGGGCCTTTTCTCAGCTATGAGCTCCTATTTTTTTAACTCTCAATGCCTCAAACGACCATTAAACCATCATTACTGTACGTACGAAGTAGCTCTCTTCTTAACATGGTGTGGAAATGTTTTGGCATGGCTTGATCTGCAAATCCTTCATCTTTCTCCCTGCCCTCCCAACTCCACTCCTCCTCCTGCATGCTTCATTCCAGATGAAGGTCACAAGAAGAATATGGGTATGCTTAAATAATTGCTATTACTCTGAGGAAGTTAATCACTGTTTTGTCACTACCTCAGTAAGGACACTTTTCACAGGCTCATCTCTTGACTTTTTTAAGGATAGGACACGTTTACTCTTATAGATGTCACTGTGTCTTTTTCTACAGCTGAGGAAACGGTGACTCTGGGAATACAGCACCTCTTCACAGGCAAAAATAAACTACACGACTTTTATTCTGAAAGACAGTTCTTATGGACACACAATTTTTTCTTTATGATGAAAATTCCCTACTGTTCCTGACTGTCTGTCTTTTCCTCTGACTTCTGCACACCCCACTGCGCACCACAAATCCCCCAGTGCACGGCAAGAGATCCATATTGATGAACTGGGCCTTTGAGTGAGCTACATGAAAGAGATTCCTCATGGACCAGTTCCATGTAAATTATGCAGCTGTAAAGCAAGCGGAGCCCCTTCCAAACAGAGCACTCAGTCAGGAACACCTCCAGAAGGAGGATGGAAATGCAGAGAGACTTGTTTTTCCCCCTTTTCCAGTATGTTTTGCTTGATGAGCAGTTCTGTGGCAACAGACCACAAGGACAGTCATGGCTGTTCCACAACTGCAGAGCACAGCATAGCCTGCTGCAGAGGCAACAAGGTATTTTTGCCCCAGGAGCTCTGGTGAGGACCTAAACTTTGGGCCCAAGGCATGACACTGATCTCAGTGAGAATGAGGCTGGACTTAAGGGGAAAGAAACTTCACTGCCTCCCCCCGCCAGCACAAAGGACTGAGAACAGCAACGTCACATCAGAAATGCATTTACCACAGCCACAGGCTTTGCTACCAAGCCACTTCTGGCGGAAAAAACTCCATCAAAGAACAAAGAAAAGGCCGTGTACAACCTCAGCTGTGAAAATACTGTCTGCCCAGGTCAGCTGGTCTGTTCTGTCTTTGCTGTAGCACAGCATCCTCTGTTCTGACACACCAGCAATGAATTCCTGTTGTATGGTAATTCTGGTTTAATAAGATCAAGAAACAAAACAGCACAAGATGCACAAGATTTTCTAGAGAGCTTTTAAACCTCTGATACTCATCAGATAAGCCACCAAACCTAACAATTACCTCAAATGAATAATTGCTCATTTGAGATAATAAGAACTCAGAGCTATTTTCTTTAGGCAGTATTTGGAAAGTATAATTGTTGAAAGCACTGACTGCAGTTTGAATGCCACTATTTAAAGATGAGACCGCCCAGGTCAAAACAAGGTGAAAAAACCAGTCTGCCACAGCTGACTAATGCTCCAAATTCATTAGACTCTCTGCTTCTTTAGGTTCTAATTGCTGCTGATCAGGTCAGCATTCCACTCTGATGTTGAGGATCAAGTTTGCAGCTCTCAGCCATGCCAGCAGTTGGTCGTCAGGATGGTCTGGAAAAGGTAGGAAGGAGAAAAGAGAGGAGGGCAGAAGCTAGGATTGAAGGCTTCTTCTCAAGATCGCAGCTGGGCTAAGAACTGGAAGTATCTGCCCAAGTCGCATGAGGCCTGCGAAGGTGCTGTTTAACCCCACACAGAGCAGTCACAGACAGCTCACATAGCTGGGTGGGGAGTAAGGAAAAGAGTTGCTCTGGTGTCTTGAAAGTACTTTTATAGCAGAATGAAGGAAACAAAAAACTCACTCCTTGAATTCTAAGAACTTTCCTCCTATCTGTCAACATACAGTAGGAGCTATTACTATTTGGCTTAAATATGAAGTATCATATTACGCCTACTTTTCTATTTTCTATTTTAGCAGTTTGACATTTCTATTGTGAAATCTGGGTGTATTTCTCTGGATTTTATTGTCCTTCTCTATTGTGCCCCGGCGGAATTTCTAGAGGGAAAGAAGCAGTGACGATGCTTTACTCTTTTGACAAGACAATGAAGTTAACTATCTAAAGGGAAATGTTCTTTCTTCTATATAATTTCTGTTGAATTAATTTTTATTCTCTGCTGCTTTCAGTCTAATACAGTTTCCTGAACCAGCAGGAGAACAGACATCAAAGCAGACATTTTCAGTTAGGCAGGATCCCTTAACTTTCAGCAGGTGGAGGAAAGTGCTAACAGCATTGTTACAGAGGAGTGTCGTTCACCTTACCGAAATTTTCCATGGATTATGTGCACGACAACTGGACCCCCCTTTACAAAATGCATCCTCAAAAAATTTATCCAAACAAGTTCTGACTGACTGAACTGACTTTGAAACCCTGTGGTGCATAAACTGTATTTAAATGCTCATAGAGAGTGCCCAGTAACTGGGGGGGATTATTAATAATTAACAATATTTAATACATTATTTGGTGATACTCTGCTGAGGAGAGAACTCACATCAACACAAGGTGGCAGAAGGCCCTGTCACATTGAAGACACCTGCAAACAGATGCACTAGACCTAGGCTTGATAACTCATTTTAGAAAAGGGCAAAACAACTGAAAGCAAAATAGCTATAAAATACTATTTTTCACCCACTCTTCCTGGTCTAATTCTGGCTCTGATATCTTTATGTCACAATACTTCACTGTTGAAGAGATCGTTGGCTATCCCTGAATCTAAGTCCTCCTATACTTGAACCTTAAATCATCTCTTATTGAATTCCTCTGAAATTGTATGACGGGTGCTTCTATGGAGCTTTAATTTACATAGAAGAGGAATTCACAGTTTAAAGAAATAAACAATAAAAGTACACACTGCTAGTTACCTCGAAAGGTATGTGAACCCAAGCTGGGAGAGCACTTCTGCAGCTGAAAGAAAACCAACAACCTGCAAGAAAAATAATTCAGAAGTGCTCAAGACTCACGGTGGAAGAGGTGTCCTAAAAGCAGCAGCTGCTCCCTTCAAAGACATGTTTTTTGAGCAGATACTTTTGTAATTACATATAAAATTCGACGTCACAAACTAGTTTCTTCTACTTTTACAGACACAACCTTTAAGAAGTGTTTATGCTTGATTTTCCTTTATTCGGGTCACTCTCTTTTCACCTCTCTTTCTCATCTAGTTTAAAGCAAACATGCATATAAGGAAATTAAAATCTCAATTTCCAGTAAAAAAGGTGAAGAAATACCAGCAATCACAATGCAAAGGCAGTGTACAAATTGGAACTTGCTACATGTGCTCTAATACCTGCACAGAAAAGAAAGCAAACAGCAACGTCACACATAAGGATGCAGTCATTAAGAGAGGAAAGGCAGAAGACAAGGTCTAGATTTTGAAAAACAGAAGTGAGTGTTGGGGAAGAACAAGCCATTTCCTTAGACAATTTAGAGTAGGTAGCAAAGACGTCTTGTAGATCACTGTGACTCCACTGCTTTTACAACTGCTGCCAGTAATGTTCCAGATTTACAGCACTCGAGGGTTGGGTTCTATGAGTGTAGCTGGTGCCAATAAAGAGCTCAGTCACCTTGTTGTAGGTTATTTTGCACCTCTCGACAGGGAGGCTCTTTGTGTTTAAATATAGTATATTTTATCATTCACAGTTGTCAGCAGTGGAAATTGTCATCTAAGCAGTAAAAGATGCTGTTGAAGAAACAGGAGAGATCAGTCAGAAAGTAAAAAAAAAATATTTTGGCTGTGACAACTCATCTCAGTGCCCACTTTGAGGGTAAGGGATCAAGCCATCCTTTGCAAATTGCTGCCTAGAGTCAGAAAAATCAATAGTAGGTAGGAAAGTCAACTTGCCAAGACTACAGCCACTGCCAGCAGATTATTAATGCATCTGTCTGCATTCTTTAATGTTTCCTAAGAAGCAACTATGTTAACTGAAAAGGTGTGATGTGTCACCAGCCCTTCTCTTCACTCCTCTTCATTTTCTCTCTATATTAAAATCTTGGCTACCAAAGAAAACAATCATGTTTCACCTCATCTTTTCCCAGCTTTTCCGAAGCTCAGTTCCTGCTCCACAGCAATATATACAGTCTAAGTACTATCCCTGACAAGCTGTTTGACAACCCTAAGTTGCACATCTATTTTACTCCCAGAGCTTTGGGGTTGGTAGGACTTAGATGGGAAATGGAGGCCAATTAAAATAAACACAGGCAATATCAATGAATTCTTCAGAAACACACAAGACAAGCAAAATGGAACACTACTGGCTTTTGCCTACAGTAAGAATTCAGCAAGATCGCAGGCTGAATGCTCTGGCTGAGGTCCAGAAAGACACTTAAGCCCAGGTCTTATTTTAAGCGTGTGAGCAGTCTCATTGATTTTTCACTCATGCCAGTAAGAATATTCAAAGTGCTTAAAGTTAAGCACATTGTTAAGTGCCTTCCTGGATCAAGGCCAGGCTATTTAGCCCTTGTAAGAGTTAGTCTACAGGATATTTACCATTAATTTAATTTCTTGAGACTTTCTTCGAGATAAAGTTTTATGGTGTACGGAAATATTTCATTCACTGTGCATCATGGAAGCAGTAACTGGTTTACAGCAGCCTTCAGGGAACAAGTATTGTTCTCCTTCCCATATCTCTCGATGCAGTAACTCGATGGATTACCAAGGCATAGAAGCAAATACATTGACAGAGAAAATTAGTTTTGAAAGAGAAGCCAGTAGCCTTGCTGATCCAGAAAACAAAACTAGCACCATAGTGAACAGCTGGTATGTTAATTTTCAGTGAAAACTAATAAAGCCATTTGCCAAATCCCATTCCAACAGCAGGTCCTGCTATCAACTTCTAAAAACAAGCTAATTGTTGACTGAAATGAATTACCACTATAAGCACGTCTTCAAGTCCATTTCTCCTTCTCCCTTTTACATCAAGTTGAATACAAACTTAAGGAAAAGGCCTGTCAGTGCTTCCTCAGAATGATCTCACCACATCAGAGCACTCAAAAGAAATCAAAGGCTCAAGAAGCGCTATTGCCTTTTGCTACAGACAAGTGAATTGCATTGGCTTTGCTACAAGCAATTGGACTAATTATGTGGCTGTCACTACCCAAGCTCAGTCTCGTACCCTGAATAAGGACCACAGAAAGGTGTTTAATGTGTGGAGGGTGCACTGGGTCAGACCAGCAGGATAATACAACAGTTTGCTCCTATTCTGACAAGGAGATCCAGCTTTTTGTTTCAGGATTTGTTTCTTCCTGAAATGTTTAAACTCAGCAGTGACAGTATGTGACCATCAGGGCAGCATATGAGCAGAGAGCCCATTTAAAACTAGATTATGTCTTTGAAACCTCAGGTCAACTCACAGCTCTGTTACTCATCACGTCTTACACCAGTACAATGCCACTGATTTTGTGTTTCCACCCAATGGCAACTCAGGCACTTCAGAAACTGGTGGACTACTCTCCCTGCCCCAACGACCTTAGAAATCTCTGTAAAAGCCAAGAAGTTAAAGGTGGCCTGATGACAAATGGACATTTCTGCAGATCACTTAGTCCAGCCCTGCTGCTCAAAGCAGGGTCAACAGCAGCAAATTGCTCAGGGCCATGTTCAGTCAAGTTTTGACTGTCTCCAAAGAGAAAGACTTCACAAACTCTCTGGATAACTTATTCCAGTGACGGACCTCCCTCTCCGTAAACATATTTCAACGGAATTCCCTTATTTCAATTTGTGCCCATTTCCTTTTGTCCTCTCACTAGGCATCAGTGACAAGAGTCAGTCTGTCGTATTCACTCCCTGCCGTCCACCAGCTATTTACACACATTGAGCCTTCTCTTCATGTTAAACACTTTCATCTCACTCAGTCTCACCTTACATGACAGATACCTAAAGTTTTTACTCTGGTGTGTCCACATCCTTTGCACTGGGGACTATAGGACTGGGCCCAGTACTCCAGGTGTGTCTCTCACCAGTATCAACCAGAAGGGAAGATTCAGCTCCATTGACCTACTGGTAATGTTCTGCATTATTTCCCACAAGGACACACTGCTCATGGTCAGCTGGGTGCGTTTCAAGGTCTCCTGTGCTGATCTGTCCCCCAGCCTGGACTGTAGGATGGAGTTATTGATCTCTAGGTGCAGGGTTTTGCATTTCTCTTTACTGAACTTCATGAGGTTGCCATCAGATCCTCTCTCCAGCCTGTCAAGGTCCCTTTGAAGGGCAGCACAATCATCTGGTGCAGGAGCTGCTCCTCTGAACTTTGTATCACCTGCAAACACACTGAGTCTTTCCCATCAACCAGGCAGTACTGAAATACTGGTCCCAATACTGACCCCTGGTTACACCGCTCAGCCCTGTTTTGCTTTGCAACCATAACACACAATAGGTATGTTGATGTCACTGGTTGATTTCGGTTTAACTAGTTCTCATGTTTAAATTAAGATGGTTACACGAGAGTAGTATTCCAATATATTGAGTCTGTCTGAACAGCATCTGATGGCTGAACTTAGAAGTTAATTTCCTTTAAATAATTAAAAAAATTTAAAACTGCTTCAGTACATGACTAACCCCAGTGGTGAACTTCATTAAGAAATCATTTCTGTGGACAGAACAGCAACATCACAGGGATGGAGAAGAGAGGGAGGGCAGAAATCAGCCTTTTGTGGAAGCAGGCTGAGGGCTCTGGAGGCTGTTTAGGACCCTGTGGAGGCAGGACAAAGCTTGGAACTGCAGCAGCGTTTCTCAGATTTGCAACCATTGGGCTGGAAAGATCTGATGGAGACTGAAGTGCATCCTTGTCCTACAGATGTTGTGCACTCAATGCAGAACAGGAAAGACCGAGCAAAGAGACAGGAGTCATCACTTCTGCAGAGACTGTTTGGATGAATCTTAAGCTTTGAACCTCTAGGAAGAACAGGCTGTACCAACAGTTTATCATAACACTGGATTCAGGTTAATCCAACAAGTCAGGGACAGGAATGGCTGAGGGGTCTAGGGCTGTTTAGCCTGGAGGAGATTGAAGGGAAACCTTATTGCTCTCTATAATTACTTGAAAGGCGGTTGTAGAGAGGTGGGGATTGGTCTGTTCTCCCTAGTTGCCAGTGACAGTATGAGGAGAAACGGCCTTGAGCTGCATCAGTGGGGAGGTTCAGGTTGGATGTCAGGAGGAATTTCTTTCCTGTAGGGGTTGTCAAGCCTTGGAACAGGGGGCTGAGTAACCATCCCTGGATGTGTTTAAGAGAAGGGTAGATGTTGTGTTGCAGGACAGGGTTTAGTGGTGTTTATAGGGCTAGAAAAGGGTCAAGACTCAATGATCTTGAATATCCCTTCCAGTCCAAACTGTTCTATGAGTCTATGGTCATTTGAAGAAACTCAAACAACAAGCAAGCTGTATTCCAGAACCAGGACTAGAACAGTATTATGATGGAAAAATGTTGACTGCTTGGCATATGGCATAATTATAACGTTACAGTGTTTGCCGCCAGAATTACAAAAATTGTTCTTAAAATTCTCCCCTAAATAGAATTTAGTTGTTCAGCTAAATTGAAAGCACATTCCAGAAATGTGAAAAAACAAATTTAGTAAGTTTCCAAATCTAAATTACTCGCAACACTACAGGCTTGTTTTAATAACAGTATGTTTAGTGGCTCAATAGAGTTTCTCAAAAAATGATTTTAAAGATAATGAAAGCCTGATATCTAAAACACTTGTCACATGAAATTTCATCACTGGCTCACGTAAACTAACCTCAAATTGAACCAAATGCAACTGTGATCAATATAGTGTCAATCTGAAAAT
>VXBP01004915.1:1262-22495 GCA_013400115.1 Rhinopomastus cyanomelas
CCTGGGGGGTGTTGATTGATAGCCAGCTCAACATGAGCCAGCAGTGTGCTCAGGTGGCCAAGAGGGCCAATGGCATCCTGGCCTGTATGAGAAATGGTTTGACCAGTAGGAGCAGGAAGGTGATTGTGCCCCTGTACTCGGCACTTGTGAGACTGCACCTTGAGTACTGTGTCCAGTTTTGGTCACCACAGTACAGGAAGGGCATTGAGGTGCTGGAATGAGTCCAAAGAAGGGCAACCAAGTTGGTGAAGGGGCTGGAGGACATGCCCTATGAGGGAGCTGTGGTTGTTTATTCTGGAGAAGAGAAGACTGAGAGGAGACCTAATTGCCCTCTACAACTACCTTAAAGGAGATTGTAGCAAGGCTGGTGTTGGTCTCTTCTCTCCAATTAGTGATGATAGGACGAGGGGAAATGGCCTCAAGTTGTGTCAGGGAAGGTTTAGACTGGATGTTAGAAGGAAATTCTTTAGTGAGAGGGTGATTAGATACTGGAATGGATTGCCCAGGGAGGTGGTGATGTCACCATCCCTGGAGGTGTTTAAGGAATGAGTGGATGCGGCGCTTAGGGACTTGGTCTAGCGGTTAGACACTAGGAGAAAAGGTTGGACTCCATGACCCTGGAGGTCCTTTCCAGCCATGATGATTCTATGATTCTGTTGTCTGAATAGTTACCTTTTATTGGTTGATGAGGTCTGTTAAAGGACTGTATTTGTCTAAAACTACACTTTTCTAAAGAAATAACAGTATTAACTGCACTGCTGTCTCTAAGGTCTTTACTGATTTATTCCTGTTTTAAAGATTTACTAAAATGAAAAACAGGAAGATCAGCAAGAGTTTGAAAAGTGGAGCAGTTAAGCATGATGGAAGAGATCTGTTCAACAAAATTATAATGATAAATGCGAGGGTTTGGAGGACAGGTTCACTCTTCTCTATTTGCCTTCATAATGAAATGGCTAAGACAGCATGGCACCAAACGATGGGGGTTTGATCCACAAATAATGACAATTTGTTTAGTTGTATTCTGCTTTATTAAACTTCTTGGGGAACGGAACCGGTTGGATTATAAGTTACTAAAGATGTGAGAAACTCACAAAAATCTGCTGCAGGGGGCAGTGTGTTTGTGTTCATGCTCTCTGCTGTCTCAGTCCCAGCTAAAACCTGGGGAGGTTTATTAATTACATCCCCTTCTCTAAAATTTCAAGGAGAAATGCTTTGTTAAAATTCTCTTCAGTTGCTTGTGCAACTGAGTTGTTGCTCATACTGATAAGGCTTAAATTACACATTCATTTGCTGTATACTGTTCTTAACATGTATTCTCATGTGAGGGTATACCTTGTTCTCAGGGGCTGTTGTTGACTGTCACTAACTGATCGTTCTCCAAGCCGGGGGATCTGGCTATCAGCTTCTGTTTGGATGGCTCTGACTGCTTGCAGGATTTCAAAAGTGAAGCAGTTACGTGCCGGTCCTAGTTAAGTGTTTTTCACAGAGTGCAGCAGCTGTGCTTCTGAACAAATGCAGTATCCTTCCTTGTTTTTAAGGGTTGTGTAGTTCCCTTGGAGAAAACAAATCAAAGTGGTCTTCTAAAGGTTTGAAATACTTCTGTTTGTGTTCTGTGTTTAAAATCAGTTTTATCACACTAAATGAAATTTTAAATTTTATTAATTACTGAATGGAAAACAGATATTTAACACTTCAATTGAACATCATATGTATTGGTCATTACCTGCCTAATTTTGACCAGAATTAATATATTTTAACAACTTTCTCAATTTTCCCTACCATTTATCATCACCTCCAGATTTCTGCATTACTGCTGCCTTCCTGCTTTTGTAATTGTTTCCCTCCTCCGTGTAAAGAGTAAATAATCTTTTATCTCCCCCAGTCAGAGTGCTTTTGTGGAAAGCAGTCCTTTCTGCTGATGTGAAACAGGCCATCATTCAGTAATGCCTGAAATGACAATGAATATTTCAACCCATTGTCCAGGAAACAAACTTGTGTATCCTTTTAGGCTGAACATTTCTTAGCTACATGTCATTTTGTCATGAAATAGTTTTTTGAGCATCTACATATTGTTGTAATCCTAGAACACTACTACCATTTTTTTAAATAATAACTAATTCATCATAGCACATGCCAGTTAATCCTGTTAGTAGCTTAGCTTCAGTGAGTAGAAAACTAAAAGAGAAAGGGAGAAATTAGCTATCCACAATTACTTCTGTATAAATTCATTTTCAAAATGCATTATCTTAGAGATTTACATTCCCCACTTTACGCTGTTAGAGACCTGTTAAAGTTTCCTATAATTGTGCATCACTGAGTCAGGTCTCTTAAGGCTACAATCAGCTGTGTGCATTTTACCTCTCGGTTATAAGTTTATTCTTGTTTATTTCTAACTATGTTAACTTTTTTTTTAACCCAAAGAAACTTTGCTGGAAAGCAATTTATATGGAGAGTGTACGCGTTTGAGCCCCTTGAAGGTATCAAGCTGACTGAAAGAAAGGAAAACCTGAGAAGGCTTTAGAAACATGAGTACTCGATCCTTTTCATCATCTGCAAGCCAGGTTTCTAGGGACTCTCCAGCACACTTCAAGTTATGTGTGCTCTTCTTAGCTGACAGCCGTTACAAGAGGTGTACCTGCAGCTGGGCAAGTATCAAGAGGGTAGGACCAGACTTTTCTCAGTGATGTCCAGTGACAGGACAAGAGGCAGTAGCCATAAACTGGGACACAAGAGGTTCTATCTCAACATAAGGAAAAGCTTCTTCACAGTGTGGGTAACAGAACACTGGAACAGGTTTTGTAGAGAGGCTGTGGAGTCTACACCTCTGAAGACATTCAGAACCCACGTGGGCATGTTCCTGTGTGATCTGCTCTAGCAGGAGGGTTCGACTAGGTGATCTTCAGATGTCCCTTCCAATCCCTGCTGTTCTGTGAATCTGTGAACTGGGCTTAAATTCATTGTTCTGTTTTAGGCAGTGCTGGAATATCTGAAGATGCCAGGGTAATAACAGTTCTATGCAGCGTGTACAGTTACTGCCCAGAACACCGCCTGAGTAAGATGGAGAATCTAAGCTCTTGGGGAGTAGTACATTTTTGGACTCTAGTAGCAATGGGTAAGGCAGCTTTCTGTAAGTTCTGAAGTCTGTTTTAGCTCTATCTTATAAAAGAGTTTCCTGAAGTTTTTATTTGAGAGGTTATATTGGAATTGCAAAGTGTTTCATTATTTTTTTTCATACAGATCTTTTGCCTTTTATGCTTAGTCTTGGCTTTCTCTTTTAACCTGGTTTTGTGATCTGCGTGATAGATATTTTCCACTTATCAGTTCAGACCCAGCTTGCCAAAAACCATTTTATTACTTGCATTTGTTCCTATTTTAAAAAATGAAAATTAATTAGTGCTAGATGCTGGCAGAGAGAAGGGGTGCTTTTTCAAAAGTTTCTCTTCTTTATTTGTAGGTACGAAATCATTACAATGTTTTTAGTGCGTTGTGTGGAACTGATACAATTCCACTCATCAGGTAATTAATCAGAGTTAGCTCTTGTGTACATTATTACTCCAAAGTTGCATCTCTTTGCTTGGCGTGTTTGAAGAATCTTTGTTTTTAATTATCGAAATGCAAGTAGCATTCATCTCAAGCATAATTCTTGTTTTACAACATAAAGTCTTTAAGTTTAGTTCTGTTATCAAAACTGAGCTATTCTCAATTTGTTTTACATAGAGCAACTACAGATCAAATACCATCATTTGGTAGGTAGCTACCAACTACTATTTCAAGTTCAAAGGAATAAAAGCCAAAGATAACTATGGCCTAGAAAAGCCCTGGATAAGGGCTTTGATTTTGCTAGACATCGTAAGAAAGCATCTGTGGAGGGATTCCCAGCTCTAAACTGTCTGTTTCGGGTGACTGACAGAGACCTGGGGACAAGAGTAGCATCATGTACGGTGATGTAACGGTAACAGGATTTCAGATACAGGTGTAAGATACAGTCACTTGCTTAGAGGGGTAGTGGAGTCTTACATCTTTGAACATATTCAAGATCTGCCCTTGGCAACCCACTCTAGGTGACTCTACCTCAAGTTTGGATACAGTCTCCAGAGATTCCTTCCCACAATCATCCTGTAATTTTAGGTATGCAAGCAAGATAAGCTTTGTAGGTAGCAGTAATTAGTTCTGTGAAGGCAACTTGATGGGAGCACTGGTTTGTGGTCAAAATCTTGTTACAAAATCTTCTTCCTGTTATAGAAGGCTGTATTTTTACCGGTGGCCAAACTCCGTAAATCACAGACCTTTTTTCTTGCTTCCCTCATTTTCGTGGTGCAGTAGCCCTACCAATCACTGAAGGCAGGTACAAAATGCAAGTATCTTTCTCAACTTCATTCGCTTGTCTTACATACATGTGTGTATGATACACATGGATGACTGTATAAATATACTACCTGCTACAAACCTGCCTTAACATTGGGATACATCTTGTTGTCTGCGCGCTGTGAAAGAGGCGTGCTGCCAAACCGCGTGCCGTGCAGCCGTCGTCATCAGCTGGCCATTGTGTCACAGGCATCGCTGTCCCCAGCAGTTCCATAAAGTGTCCCATTCTGTGACAGCTAGTTAATAATGATGCATTTTTGATTGTTGCCTGTCTGATATTTGTATGTGTTTGGTTTGCCCGGTTTGGTTCAGGTTTTTCTTTAATTTTTTTTTTATTTAAAGCATGTGGACAAAATGCAAGTGCAGGAATGGCCTGTTGATTCCAGAAACCTTCTGTTCATGCTTCTCAAGTAATTTGCTTGTGCCATATGGTTGGGGAATGTCCAAAAAAAAGTTACAGTTGGGTTTGTGCAAAGCCACAGCTGGGATCTTTACAAATGAAATGTTGGGACTTCTGTCTGTCTTGATGGTTTTCGTATGGGAGGTTCAAGTTAGACCATAATGATCTGCACTGAGGCCTCTATGGGGAAAGGTGTGCCTAATACTTATTTAAAATATGTGTGAGCCTTTCCAGTTGTTTATATGGAACTTATCCACAAGGTGTTAGAACGGGCAATTCACATTAAAAGTCCACCCAGAATCGCTCTGTAATTTACCCTCTGAAGAACTGACTAGATTAAAGTCAGCATCACTTGGGTTTTTTGGTGTCCAAAGTGATCTTTGTTACCCTGTTTGTTGGGTAACTGACCACCTGAAAGAAGATGGAGGGAATAAAACATACACATTTTTCCTAGAGGAAAAATACCAACAAGCAAGACTAATGTAAAGGAATAAAATGTCAGTAGTCTTAGTCACAGTGATTCAGGGTGTGGCCAAGTGGCCTCATGTCAGTACAGTGCTAGTTGTTGGTATTTAAGTTTTCCTTGTTTAAAGAAAGAAGAAAATTGAAATAAGAGAAGTCCTGGAAGAAATTGAAAATACTTCCTTTTTCTGACTGTGCTTTATAGTCTCTTACATCCCTTTCCATGGATATTTGCTGATGCTCAAGATGGGTGGATCTCAAGATTACAATTTTTATTTTGCTCTATGTAATTTCCTTTCAACATGAAAATTGCTTTGCAAAACACTTTTTAAATTTGGTCATTCTGCTGAAGTGTGTGCTGGGCTAATTAGGATTATTTTGCTTTCCTGGGTATTTTAGTGCTAATTGAATTTATTAAAGTATTATTTTATAGCGGGAGCGGAGAACTTACACAGCATTAAAGCAGCGTGGCACCTGGCATGCATGGCTGTTTTTCTGTAGTGTCTAAGGGCTCTTGTGTGTGGGCAACATCTGCCATCAAATAATTTATGATTGAATTTCATGTAATTGATAAAGAAATATTTGTAGCATTCATGTTGGGATTATGTCAAGGGTTTATCCCAAGATGAAATTAACCGATTACTTTCGCTGATGTTTTTTAATGGGCTGAAATGAAAATAAAACAAGGAAGCTTCAAAAACCCCTTACAAATTGCAGGCAGACCCAAAAACTAACTTGATTTGGGAAAAAACACGACCCATTTAATTCACAAAACATCAGAACACCAACACAAAGACATACAGAGATTAATCACATGTTCTTGCATAACCGAGCTGCGCTGCAATCTCCACTCCCTCAGAGGGAGGGAACCTCCAGCAGTTCTTTTCCTCATGGGTGCAAGCTCAGTCCAACTTTCCTGTTCTCAGAGCCAGTGATTCTTTTAAGGATAAGTTCTTTGTTCCATGTGCCTCCAAGTCAGTCTTCCATTTCAAGCATGCTGATTCCTGTGGCCGCAAGTGAGGGAGAACACTCTCCACTTCAGCAAACAGTGGATTGCAGGCAAAACGTACCCTCTGCTGATCCCTGAGGATCCACTCTTCCTCTCCATTCACATTCCCAGAGCAACATGGCTGCTGTGCCTAGCTGAGTGCCTTGTGTCTGAGCGAAGACAGAAGCAAACTGAAGAAGGAGGAAACAGTAAACAGGAGGCTCCAAGCCAGTTGTACTGTTTTTCACAGAGTCAAAAAATTGTCAACTTGGAATTCCAAGCCAAACATCTCGAGTTGCCACAGCAACTTCCAAATGCCTTGGGCCAAGAAACCTACCAAATTCAAACTGCAACAGATAAATAAAAAGAGATTTCCAGTAGACACGTGGTATCTTTTTTTCCCTTTTCTTGTGCTGCGTAACTGCCTGCTCCTGTAACGTAACTGAATACTGCCATCAGCAGCAGTCTGCACGAGACAAACCGTTCTACGTGGTTTAGTTGTTGTTAGTAAGCGTGAGGACTTACTGCACTGTATCTAAGTGCTTGAGACCTTAGCAGTCTGCCCCATAATAGCATATTATTATAAAATTATGCAGGCTTCATCATTGCCTGTAATTTGCTGTAAATATTCCACAGTTCTCTGATGCTTCTTTGGTGTGCTAATCATACCTTTTGCCTTTTGCTTGACATCTATCACAGGGAGGGGCTTGCCTTGCTTTCACGTAAGCAGTTTCCTGAGACAACAGACTGCTCTTGAGAGGAACAGAAGTTCCCTAATCAATTATGATTCCTTTTTTTTCTGATTAGGAAGTTTAAACAAGTTTGTTCTAAAAAAATGTGCTTTGTCTCATCCTCATCAAGCAGAAAGTGACCTTACCTTAATGCAAGACTGGAGATCTGGAAGCAGCTGTCTCTGAAGAAATTATTTTAATGCTGGCTTTTGCCAGGGTTGTGTCGAACAGCTGCATTCCCCAGATAAGTTGTCAACTGTGGTATAGTTTTTTCTTCAAATTCCCAATCTAGAAGAGTTTCTTTATCTTTCTAACTCATCTCATTTTAAAATGTATTTGAAGACCTCTTTTCCATTTACTGTAGCTTTACTTGCCTGCCAGCCAGTACTGAACTTAGTAGTCCTTCCCCTCTCATGAGTCTACAGTTTAAAGATTGGTTGAACCTTTCACTTTGGAAGGTTATAATCAACTTACTGTGTACGAAGAACATAATGTGATTTCTCCAGTATTAGTTTTCTTTAAATGTAGACTTTATTTTCTGGTAGCTAACTTGTTTTAAATTTAGTCGAAGAATTGGCCTTTAAGCTCAGTGCCAGGCTGGGTTTTTTTTATGTCAGGGTATTTTTTTCATCTAGATGACCAACTAGCAGAGAAAGCGGTTATTTCAGTGAGCTTTAATTCATGACAAAATGGGAAGTGTGTTTTATCTGACTCTGAAAATATTCTTTCCTTTCTAAGGCTCAATAGTCACTTCTCCGTTATTCTTCATATTAGTGTGTATTTTTTTCAATGAGTAGTAACAAATGGTAGGAAGAATTAAAGTTCTGTGCAGCTACTGTTCTTGAGAAAGCTGCCATGTCTTGATTTCTCAGTAGCAGAGAGGAGATGTGCTGTTTCGCCACCTTGTGAACTCCGTTTCACTGCAAAAGCTGCTGTCTTCTCTGAGTAAAACTGACTGCTGTTGTCTGTAGCTAGAGTTAGGGAATCGGAGACAAGAGTGGTCTTTTCAGTAAAATGGTTGTGGCCAAAGCGCTGGTCCCAGCTATCGCAGGGAGGCTTGCCTTTGTCCCCATTACTGTACTGTTCCTTTTTGCAGTGTTTATCCTGAGATCTTGCGTTTAGTTTAAGAAAACCAAATAATTGTCTTTCTGAAATACAACAGTATATTACTTTCTAGTAGTGAAAATGCTCCCATTATTAACTGGTTTGTCTTTCATGGCTTTTATTTTTCTTTTTTATCTTTGTCTAGCTTGGAGCTAATCCAGTTCTCACAGCTGGATTATCTGGAACTCTCTGGTTTCGGTTTTTCATTGGCATTGAAAAGAAAATTCTTTCACTTTTACCTTGAAAGTCTGGGTGCCTTTTAAATCTGATATTTTGCTGAGCATAAAGCATCTTTTCATGGCATCGCTGTGACACGAATGTGGTGTTAATATCAACACTGAAGTTACAGGCCAGTGTCCTGGGAAGCTGATATTGATGCTGTACATTTGGCATAGTGAAACAATGGTCTGTGTTTTGTATTGGCTTAATGGGGCAATCTGGGCAGCCCTGCAGGCTTACTGAAACTGTAGTGAGTTGACCATGTTGAACCTGGCTACAGCCTACACCTAAATCAGAAGCTGTGCTGTACAGTTTACTTGCTTGAGCCAGTTGTCTGTGGTCCAAAGCACAAGGATGAATGTTTTCTAAAACTAGATGGTCTCCAGTACTCTGCTATCTGCAAGTAAACATGTTCACCACCTGTTTTATCTGCATCCTCTCTACATGAAACACGATTGATGCAGATTTAGAGCTGTTAACACTTTTAAAGCCACTTCTGTCACGTTAAGCCACTTGGCTAAACTGGATGAGTGGACAAGTACTTCATGACTTGAAACTTAGTAGTGCTAAACCTGAAACTGACAGTTTGGGGCTCTAGTCACTTTGTCAGTCAGCAGTGTAGTGTTGATTAATTCTGATGATAATATACATGGACTTCAAAGAGAGTAAAACAAGAAGGGCTTTTCAACAGTTAGTCACATATGTCCATATGTAACCGATATGTTTTGTTAAAGCACTGACTTTGCCAGCAACTCTTGGCACTTGAAAAAAGTTCCATTAGTTACAGTCTCTTTTTACCCCCATACTATCAGTTTTAACGTTACTGAACCAATAGCTGATTTAAGTTTTGAATTCACTGATACTGGGTCGTATGGGTGCATTTTTAGTTACAACTCTTCATATTTTTAAGCATGAGTATTTAAGACTGAGCAAGTTTAGAGGAAGGAAAACTCACTGGCTAAGTTGAACAGCTGCGGATAGTAGGGCAACACTGTCCTTATGTCAAGAGATACAATGACTGAAAACTCTCTCACTCTTTTTCTAAATTAAAAGTCTTTATATTTTGAAAAGGATTTGTTTCCATAATGATTTTGTGCGGTCAGCATGTTCATCTTCAAATATATTTGCCTTGAAGTATGTATTATCTCTTTCCAGTCAAGACACAAAGACACCGAAGCACAGATACCGCAATGCAAGCCTCCCACTTTCTCATTCTGAGCATCACATTCATGGGACTCGTGCTTGTTTCTTGTGCTAATTCTTTCCATTATGTTTGCACGCTGAAGAAAGTAGTTATCCCTGCAGGGATCTCCAATGTATCAGTCAGGACAGCAGCACCAGTATTCCTGCTGCCTGCTTAAGGTAGCCTGCGGCCTGTCTTTTGTGCCTTTTGACTTGCAAATGATGGGCAGACTTCTGGAGGGTTTTCTCTTACAATATTTAAATTTAGTACTGTCTTAAAATGTAGATGTTTAAAACAGTTCTATTGTGTAGCAGTCAAAATTGTCTCCTTGGTGGTTACTGCCTTTGTATGCAGCTTCAGTGAAGGGATATGCGGCAGCTTCTTGACAGCAATTTCATCTTAGGCAGGTAGAGTAAGGCCCTTGTCTCAAACACACTGCAGAACCTTCAGTTCTTGTAAATAATAAATCAGTTTGTTTACCTACATCTCTTCTCGGCAACCGTGTTGATTTCTGGAGGATGTCCGTGTCTTGGATTTGCTCAATAAATGTACTGTTTTCAAAGTCATTGCAGTTGAGATGGTTGGTGAAGGAGATGGCTGCTTCAGAATATCCATGGCGTCAGTGCTTTGTGGTTCCTTTTGTATTTGGTCTTAATTAAAGTTAGCACTGTTTTATCATAATTTACTTTTATAGGTAATAAAGGTTAACCACTTGCATAGGTCATTGTTTCTTGTGCTACTAGTTCAACATTCAGTAAAAGATAACTTCAAACCAGCACTAACTCTGAAGTCTACGGATATAGAGATCTGAAGGAAAAAGGAAAAACGAAAATTTCATTATTAATGGCTTGTTAGTGTTTCTCAGATCTTCTATTCAGGCTTATTCTTTGCATTCTCCTGTTCCACAAATCAGATTCCTACCTGAGTTTGTAAGTCTTGTGCCCCTGAGGGAAGTCAAACGATGCTATAATGTGAGTTGGTGAGCACGCATGTAATTCTTGCATATTTACTTATGTGTTACGTGAGTCTGATCTGGACAACTAATGCCAGAAATTTCCTCTTGCTGTTGTGTCATTCATCTGCTTGTGTAATTACTGCTGTATGCAATAAATAGGGTTTTGAGTAAGACTGCCAAGGGCAGCTTCTCGCTGAAGAGGGATACTGCCCTCTGGGGAAGGAGAGCACTTTGCTGGGATGAGGCAAACTGTAACTCTTTGTTCACACTCCTGTGATTAGTTAGACGTAAACAGAAGGGGGCAGTTTGGTACCTTTAAGTTTGTCAGAGTGATGGTAAATATTGTCCAGATGTTGAAGTTTAACACAGTTTTGTACTAATGTGCACTGATCAGAATCTTGGGAAGCTAGAAAAGCTCTCTGTGTAACAAGCATTACAACCTCTTTATGCTAATCTCTGACCTGAAGCATGTGGAGTATACATGTTCTCACAAATCTGAGAAATCCTGCATTATAATAGATGCTGTTGTGGTGCTTCAAGGAAGCTGGCCTTCAAGGAGAAGTAGCTGTCACACTGAATTTAAAGTTGCTTTTAAGCAGCAACCTTTCTAAACACTAGCATAGAACCGAAGGGAGCAGAAGTATTAGCGAAGCAGAGATGTTAAAATGGATTGCTTCTGCTCAAGAGCTACTTAAAACATTTGACCTGGAAGAAATCTTCAGCCTTTTAGTGCTGCTCAGATGAACCAAGCAAAGCAGTTCATTACCAAGGCACTTGCCTGGCCGAAATACACAAGCAGAAGCATTGTTCACACTGTTTCAAGCCAAGCATGGTGAATACGGTCCCTAGAAGAATTTAGCGGTGCAGCCTGGTTTGGGAGGCCAAGCAGGATGCAGACATTTGATTCTTTCAAATTTTCCTCTAAATACTTTGATGAAAAATCCCCGAGTTTATAAATGATTCCACTCTTATCTCAGGAACAAAATTGAGTAAGTAAAGTAATGAATAGTGTGGCCAGCAGGAGCAGGGTGGTTATTGTCCCCTTGTATTCAGTGCTGGTGAAGCCACATCTTGAGTAGTGTGTCCAGTTTTGGGCACCTCAGTACAAGAGAGATGTGGAGGTGCTGGAGCAGGTGCAGAGGAGGACAACTAAGCTGGTGAAGGGCCTAGAGAATAAATCTTATGAGGAAAGACTGAAAGAGCTGGGGCTCTTTAGTTTGAAGAAGAGGAGGCTGAGAGGAGACCTCATCGCTCTCTGCAGCTACCTGAAAGGACATTGTGGAGAGGTTGGTTCTGGTCTCTTCTCACAAGCAATTAGTGATACAACGAGAGGAAATGGGTTCAAGTTACAACAGAGTAGGTTTAGACTTGAAACTGGGAAAAATTTTTTCACAGAAGAGGTGATCAGGCACTGGAATGGTCTTCCCAGGGAGGTGGTTGAGTCGCCATCCCTGGGTGTGTTTAAAGATTGTTTGGATGAGATGTTGAGAGATATGGATTAGGGGTGAACTTGTAAGGTAAGGTAGGTGGTTGGACTCCATGATCCCAAGGGTCTTTTCCACCCAGACTAATTCTGATTCTGCTTCGTTCTGTTAAGTAACTGCTTTGTTCTAGTAACTGCTTCGTTCTAGTTTAGCCCAGCAGAGTGGGTGAATAGACATAGATCTGGAATGTTGGATTATCTAAGCAGAGTTGTCCCTGGTTTGTACTTGGATGGGACACAGTCTGGGTATACCAGGTGCTGTAGGCTTACCTTGCTCCAGCAGTGGGGGTTGGACATAGGTGCTCTTTAGAGGTCCCTTCCAACCTGTAACATTCTGTGATTCTGTGAATTGCCTCATTCTAGTAACAAACTGCTTTGTTCTAGTATCGCAGGAGGAAAGACTCCCAAGGCTGTTGCGTGATTTCACACTTTTATTAGATAATCAGCAAGTACACATGAGAGTGAGCCTTTGTAAATTCTCTGCTACAGGGCTGTAAGACAAGACTAATGAGAAAACCAAACCAAGCTTCATTATGAACAATGCTCATGGAGACAGCTGTTAAAAGTAAACTTTTAAAAATTATTCAAGAACATAACAATGTGTTCTGCTGCATTACATGAGCTGTAGGACTTAACAGCAGAACATATTCAGACAAAATAGTGAATTGTGAGGGTGATAAAGACCTTATCAGTTGTAAGCTATGTGGAAATAAAAATGTGAAATTATGCACGTTCAGGTTTTTTTCTGTACTATACAAAATGGTTTCAGAGCTCTAAATCTACATGAGCAAAGGTTATGCTAGGAAGCAGTTCGGAAAAATACTTGTCTTCTATCAGAAGTATTCTGACATACTAAAAAAAGAGAGATCTGCTTTTGCCTTGGCTTCTGAATTAAAATCTCTCTTTCGTTAAGTGGGTTTTCCTACCTTACAATAAGTAATTTAAAATAAAGGCATAGTTTTGAAAGTGTAATCTCTTACTTAAAAACAAACCCCTTTGTTTCCTAAAAGGAAGCAAGTAATAAATTATGGCAGATGTCAAGTGGTTTCAAATGTTCAGAAGACAAGCAAGCAAACCTCTATCAGCTGCGGAGCCATTTCAGCTTCACATTTTTTCATGGTCCTTGTTACAGTTTGTCTTAACAGCTGACAGTAGCTTCTTTAGGATTCTGTCTGGTTTTTAATTTATGATCATTTGAAAAAGCTGTAGCCACAATGGCATCAGAACAGATGGTATTTTGAGGGTCAGGGACCCAAAGGCTTACCAGAGGGCTGTGAAATACTATGACACAAATGTAGTCTGTGATTATGCTTTGTCATGTTAATTGAATGCCTAGCCAGGATTTGGTAGGTTACCGTCGCCAGAAATAGCTGTTCTTGATATAAAGTCTAAAACAGTATGAAACACTGTCAGATCTATTAAAGTAATTGAGGTGTCAAAATTAATTTCCTTTAAAATTGTTATATAAATTGTGTGAGCAGCTGGTAATCTCTGTTGAAAATAAATCATGTAGCTTTAGCCTGAGCATTCAAAGTCATCTAATTTGCTGCAGAATCAAACGCTAAAACTGGAGGAAGGTTTGTTCGTAGGTGCAGGTTTTTTCCTACCATGTACATTGCATTAATGTAACATTTATAGCTGAATATTTTTGCTGAAGAAAAAGTTTAACACAATACCTGGTAGGGAATGTTTGCATCTCACCCCACACTCTGCAACTGCCTTAAGTTTCAAAATTCCTGCCTTCCTTAACAAACTCACCCTGATGCTGTAATTCCTACCCTTAAAAGTCGAAGTTGCCACTCTGCCTTTCAGCTCTTTGCTCAGTGAGCATTAACTTTCCAGTTTGCTTATTCTGATCAAATCCCAGCACTGTGTGGGAGTGCCTTTGCTGCCATTCTCGTGTTCTTCCTGCCAACTGTGCTCCAGTGAACTAGAAAAGTGACTCACATGGACAAGATTCTGGCACTCTGGGAAGCAGGATTCAAAATCTATTTCAGCTGCCTGCCAGTTGACAATAGAAAACCAGAGGAAAGGACTGAAGGAGAAACAGCATTTGGAATTACAGCTTCTCTGCAGATTCCAACCTTGTGAACAAACTTATTACAGTTTGAAAAATGGTTTTCAAGAACCATAAACCAGCCACAGCATATGATTCAGCACACTGTGTCCATCAGTGCAGTGATGGATAAGCATTTATAAAAAGTCTGTCACAGCATTCAACTCCTGTTTTGCCTCAGCCTTTAACAGGTATGAGAGATTCATTCATTAAGGACAGCAAAGGTAAAATTAGTACTGGAAATTAAAGTATGGATATTGGCTGGTAGAATAGTGTGGAGAAGATAGAATTCTGAAAGAAAATAACGAGTTTAGTAAGATTTAGTGAAACCTCATTTAACGAGTTTATATTATAGTTAATATACTGCCTCTACCTGGGAAGAGCAGTTGCAAGACAAAGGCATCAGTTTCATTAGCTGAGACTTTGAGACCCTTCAGAGAGAGGTGTGATGACTTTCACGAATATAAAATGCAAGAGCAAGACTAAGTATGGAAATGAATGGGGAGGACAAAGAGCTAGGGTGTTAGTTGATCTGAGCTACATCTTCATTGCTCAGGACTTGGCCAGCTTGAGCACAAGACATCATATTGTTTCAGTTACCAACATCAGTGTCTTGTCAACAGCATAGTGTCACCATTAATTTTGTAAGACTAGAACTTTATCCTTCCCCTATGGAAAGTGGTGGTGTTCACGCTCCGCTGGTTGCTTCATGTCCCCCAAGTACAGCAACTACTGTGCCCAGTAAAACCAGTTGAGACTTGCCAACCCATTAAGTGTGAACTACAGCGTAGGTTTCCCCTGGGATTTCTTCCTTGTGATTTCTTATAATCCCGAGTAAAGTAGCTGGTTGACAAAACTGGCCAGTAGCTTATACACAGTTATCACCAAGGTATCTATATCTGCAGCACTGGAAATTCTCTGGAGTGTCTCCTGGGAGGACTAGGAAATTGTAATAATAATACATGCTCCTTGTAAACGTGAAAGGCATTTGGATAATCCAAATAAGAATTGGTGATGTTCACACTGAAACAAATGAAAACAAACTGGCTAGGGAAATACTTGGGAGAATGACTTGAAGAGGATTCCTAGCACTTACAGTCACAGTGGAACAATAAATCCTATGCTCAGCTGTCAGTAATGGGAGCAAAATGAATGACCTAAGAGGGCTATTCTGATCTGACATTAATTAAGCTGTAAATAACTTTTTTTTTGCAAGTTTTAAGTTAAAAATGTACAGTGTTCCACGAGAAGTTAGTTGCGAGGTAACCAGATAGGCTTGCATGGAGTGGAGTTAGAAAAGGCAAGTGACACTTCACTTACGTGTTTGTGTTTGCTTCCAGATCGGCACTAACACAAGCTGAATTGTGGAGGTGCACTAATGGGGGGTTTGGCACTTTTAAAAAGTATTTTGAGTGTTGGGAGATGGTTGTTATTTTTCAAAACAATTGCTGTTTACATTTCTATCTTTAATTGTCCAAAGCATTTTTTCTTTAGTTTTCAGTATATTCAGCTTCTTCAGGTTTTGTGAAAGGTAAATTGCTGTCTAAGAAGTTTTTCTGAAAGTGGTAAAAGCCCTTTCTTAGCCAGTGGTTAGTGTTTGGCTCTTTTGATCTCCACCTGATGGTGTGTGCTTTCCCTTCACGTGGAAAATGTCCTTCCCCTAAAGATGGATCTGCTAGAAGTTGGCTTCTCAGACCATCAGGTTAGCAGTCTACCTGCAGCTTCTGCCTTTCATTAAAGAATCTGGGAGGGGGGCATTCGCCCTCATGCCAGGAGGTTTTTGCAGATTGCCGTAGACAGCTCTTCTGTTTTCATGACTGGAAGTTGAAAGTGGTGTGTTGAGCCTGAGGAGCAGACGGCAGTTCACATCTGCTTGGAGGGTGGAAATGGTCTATTATCTGGGAATACTTTTCAAATATTAATGCTATATTACAAATAATCTCTTTTTCTTAGAGGTTACTGCAATGCCAGTGTAGTGTGTGATGCCTTGGTGTCACACCACTATTGGAACAGTGGTATTTGCCTTAGTTATACATACTTCTGTGTGCAGAAGCCTCTGGCTAAGGACAGAAGGAATACAAATGTGAATCATGTACTTTAATATTGAAAATTCTGTTTTACTTCAGTAGTGAAAGGACTGGTCCCTGACTTCAGATGAATATTTTGTTTCATTAGAACGTCTGATCATTTTTTTCCAATCACTCTTTCCAGAAGCCACATGCCACCCGTATGTTAATTGTGATTTTATAGGAAAACTGTCATTAATTAATAAAAGCTTTCTAAAAGCTGTTGCTTTCTATTTCTTCTAATTTATTCCTTAAATCTGTCAGTGGTTGCTTGATGGACAAAAGAACAGGGATTTCTTGGCATTCTGATAGTTTTGCATGGGGCGCAAGCTTTCAAAATCAGGAACCTTCAGATGTGGAGTAAGGACACTGAATTCCCAGTATCCTCAGTTCTTGTGAAAAATCCAGTTTTTCCTCAAATGCTCAAATATTCCTCAAATATTGATTTAGTGTCCTGACTTTGAGGCTCGTTTCAAGAATCTTGGTCTGAATTTTTTTTGTTTCTCTAACTGGTTCTGCACTCGTTATTGTTTTTGGAGGATTTAGGGGTTATTTCCTCTTTTGGATAATGGAAGCACTTTTATGTTAGTTGTAAGTCTTGAATAATAGAAATACAATTTTTTTTTCTACTGAATACTGGAAAAATAATGGCATCAGTAACAAACAGCACCTGGGAGTCTCTGTAGAGCCATGGTAAAGCTAGCACTGAAGTAAACCTACCTCTGCCCTGGAGTGCGGTGGTGCGCTAGGAAGTTTAGCCTTGCTTTTGAAACCAGGCAACGTTGACAGACAGACATGTGTATTCATTTGTGTGAAAGGTGAGAGGATTCTGACATGGCTTTAGCATTGGGAGGGAAGGTACAGGGCTGCTGACGTTCGGCGTAGATGGAGGTCATAGAGAGATAAATCTCTTACACTTAGTGTTGCCTCATGTTGTCACAGCTAGAAGGAGATGTAGAATATTTGCACCAGATGACAAGTGCTACAAATTCAAGACTGGTGATAATCTGAGGACTAAGGGTGTGTACTTATGTATTAGCTCCTGCCTTTAACTTCTGAAGGGAGAATTGTTGTGTTTTTACTGTGTTTGGTGGCACAAATTCAATGTGGATATAAGACCCTTAACATAATTTTCAGATGGAGATACAAAGTTAAGTAGAAGTGAGAGTAGTTTCAGTCTATAGGTCAGGTATTTTGTTTGTTCTCAGTGTGCTTGCTGTAGTCAAATTAGTTCTCACAATGTAGCATGGCAGTCAAACTACGTTCTGATAAGCTGATAAGGTGCTCACATAAATGCACCAATAAAACTTGCAGTAGACTGTTGCAAGATCATGTTGTTTCAAGAGGAAAAGATGTCTCCCAAAAGCTTCTATCTTGGTGGATGGCTATGATCAGCAACTTTAAAAAGCAGGCTTCAATTCTGAACCTTTCTGCGTTACCGGCTGTGAACAGTAACAAACTAAAAGGCAAACACATCCCTGCTGGAAGGGGTCAGACACTTTCAAGAGGATTATAAATACACATATGCACTAACAATCATGTGCATTCGTTATTTCACACTGGCAATGTGAAGTTCAGTGAATACCAAAGCCAAAGTTGTTTAACAATCTGTTGCCAAGCAGTGGGTTTTCTCCTAGCAACCAGTCTTGTGCAGCAGAGGAAGCAATCGGATACCTCGGGGGGGTATGTTAGAGCTGGCGGCAGGGTCAGGAAATAACAAACCGGTGTTGGGAAGTTGCTTCAGTGGTCACACAGAATACACGGTGTTAGGGACCAAGCAGGGAAGGACACATAGAACAGGCAACAACCAAAATTGTTGACTACAGGTTCCTATTTGTACATTGGTTGCTTTGGTTTGGTTTGTTTTAGTCAGTGGTCAGCTGTAGTGTTACTAGCTGATTGTCCTGATTTTAAAAAAACATCCATGCTAAGCCCCTAGCAAGTTTTATTTTGGTCATAGCTGAAGAAACTCTTTATTACTCAAAACAAAATTAGAGAAAATGTGATGCTTAGTTTTGTATTCTGTATTTTGGAAACACATTACATTTACATTGCAGTTTCAATTCCAATTCCCAAAAACATATGCACACACATTTTGTGGATAATTGTCTTTACTTGTGAGTGGTGGTGGTCAGTCCAGGGTTTCTTAACTTACAATACAGAAACCCTTCAAAATGCATCTGTGTGTGTCCTTGCAGACATGGAGCTGTGTTTATTCTTCATTTTTCTGATGGAATGGCTTCTTTCGAGCTGATGCGCCATGGCACAATTTTTCCACAGTTGCAGAAAATAGATCCTCGCGATGACTAAACATGCAACTGTTCTTGGTACATGACTTCGAAGTGATTCCTTGTGCAAAGTCATATTTGTGTTAGATGGACATGTTTCAGCGCAAATTCATCAGCTAAAAGAAAAACAGGAGTGTATAGTATATAAATAGCCTGCTATTTCACTCTACATAAGTGTAAAACATTGATTATAGAATACATTTAAAATAATGTATTTTTATCACAGAGGAGAATTTTACTTCTCTTTCCATACATCATGACACATACTTCTCATTTTGCCTCACTAACACTTCTGTTCCATTATTATAGCATAACACTCAAGTCTCTGGTAAACCTTCAAGTTTGATAGTTTTGTCTGAAAATAGCAGCCACCTTAACACATGCAAAACAGGCTGAAAAAACCAGCGTGTCGCAAGGGGCAATTTTGTGGTGCTAAAATTACGGCGCATATGGATGTGCAGTGTACACATTTTGTAACTGTTTGTGATCATAATCCTTGATTTCTGAATTCTCATAGATACAGTGGGATGTTTCCATCAGGTCTGTCTGCATACCACAGTTGAGAAGTGATTCTCTCTTAGGCTGGACTGGGGAGTTGGGTGCAGTGAGTTCTTTAGGCCTTTTATTGTAACTTTAAAAAAAATAATGGTTGTCCACATTTGTGTGTCTCTACAACTGATTATACATTTGCAGCTGGGCTTCTGCGGGTCATCAGTGAACCGGGCAAGTAGTATTTCCACTGTTCTTTTATCTCAGTTACTCTCATCATCAGTCCACTTTTTATTTTCATATGTTTATGGTGTTTTCTTATAGCTGTTACTTTGCAAGAGGCATGTTTCACTCTGAGGTAGCATCACACAAATTAAAAGCTCTTCAGCAAACAAGTCATGTAATAGACCCGTTAGGCAGAACTCAAATCTTCATGGTTGAGTCTTTTGCAGGTGAACAGACTGTGATTCTTAAACGTGGTGAGAGTCTCTGTTCTTTTTGGCACATTGGATCATCCACATTTCTCCTACTCTATTTCGCCTGGTTACAGTTTTCTTCTCTGCAGACCTATGAGATCTCTCCTCTGAGAGTTCAGCATTCTGTCTGAAAAAGGCAAAAGTGCAGATGGAGTCATGGCCAAAGTTCCCACCACATTTTTTCCATTTGGAAATAAATTGCATTACTTTTGAGAGCATCTCCCTCCTACACTGTGTATTTTTCTTGCAGAAAATGGAATTTGTTCTCAATCTCAAGTGGTGTTTCTGCTGAGATGGAGAACACTCTTGTTTTCCAAGAGGGGTGTAGAAATAATGAGATGGTTAAACCTAAAGAAAATGGCCAGCTCTCTTGAGTAGAGCTTTGTAGTCACTAGAGAAACCACAGCGTCCTTTGTAGTGTCACTTGTGTGTGTGTGTGTGGTTATTAAAGATCCTGTTTAGCACTTGATGGTAACACTCTGATTATGTGAGACGTACAATGAGTATGGCTTTAATTTTTTAGAAGTGTGTTCCACAGAAAAAGTTTGAATGTTGGCTTCTTGTTTGCCTAAGAGCAAACAAAAAAAGTGACCTCATTAGATTCCTCTCAGTGAAATTAGTTATTGAAGTCGTTTTCCATTCCTGTCCTGTGTTTGTTTGTGTAGATCTGTGTTTTATGACAGGCTAATTGGCAAAGAGGAAACGTTTATTGCAGGAAAAAAGGTATCTTTGCAGTAAAGACTACACCACGTGTGTTACACAGTCAATGGCTTTGCACACCTACTTGTTGAATAATACTAGATTTGGGGTATCAGTGGATAACTGCAAGGAGAACAATAACTGGACCAAAATATAGTGTTGAGCTGTCCAATATATATCAAAATATAACGCAGGTATATATACTTAATAACGAAGGTATTAAGTATAATCATTTGGTTTATTGTGCCATCACCACAGGCCAAATTTTAAAGTTACCCCGTTTATCCAGGATACAGACGTGTATGTAATGACATACTGGAAGTTATCTGGGGGGAGTGAGGATGTAGACCGTGTTGAAGTGAATGCTGATTTAAACATCTTACCATACATGCATTTGAAAAGTCCATCCTGCGTCTTTCTGTGCCCAAAGGAGTGTGAATATGCTGTGAGGTCTGTTGTTTTGTTTTGTTTAATTAAAAAAAAAAAAAAGACCTAACGAATATGGAGTTTCTGGACTCCATTAACTGTGTTGTATTAGTTTTCTCCCTTCAGAAGGAAACTGGTTACCTCCCATAATTTTGCTTTTTAGCCTTTTTATTCCTTAGTTGGATACTTCTGTTCACCTCCTGTTTCAGTGCAACTCAAGAGAAAGTAGTTCTTGCAACAGAAGTATCAAGCATTAATATTATATAGGCAGGAAAATGTGATCACATGGATTGAGGAAAAAACAAGTACTGAAACAGAAGTAATGGAGCTCCCCGAGCTCAGCAGTCTGGACAACGGATAAATAAGAGACAGATCCAGGGGGGACCTGTATCCTACAGTTGTAGGTGGAGGACAGAAACCCAAGTAGAATGGGTGAGTGGAGCCACGTGCAGGGCTATGGCAGAAGGCAGGTGCCATCCTTGCCTGGCACACCTCCCCAGTTGCCACTAAGTAATAGATACGAGCCCCTGTTGGAAGACAGCCAATCTGATAAGGATATAGAGAACAGAGAACCCTCACCTGGGCCACTTGGGATGATGATAAGGCTCTGCTTAGAGAATGTAGGGATGCAACTAGAAAAGCCAAGGCCTCCTTGGAATTAAACCTTGCAAGAGAGGTCAAGGGCAACAAAAAGGGCTTCTTCAAATACATTGCAGGTCAAACTAAACCTAGAGGCAATGTGGGCCCCCTGCTGAATGAGGTGGGTGCCCTGGAGACAGAGGATACAGAGAAAGCAGAGATACTTAACACTTTCTTTGCCTCTGTTTATACTTCTGGGGGCTG
>VXBP01004915.1:22559-172957 GCA_013400115.1 Rhinopomastus cyanomelas
GAGAGTCATTAGGGACAGTCAACATGGCTTTACAAAGGGAAAGTCATGCTTGACCAACCTGATAGACTTTTATGAGGGCATCACCAGGTGTATAGATGATGGCAGAGCAGTGGATGTCATCTATCTTGACTTCAGCAAGGCATTTCATACAGGCTCCCACAGCATCCTCGCAGCCAAACTGAGGCAGTGTGGTCCAGATTTAAGGGCAGTGGGGTGGATCGTGAACTGGCTTCAGAGTAGAAGTCAGAGAGTGGTGGTCAATGGGACAGAGTCTGGTTGGAGGCCTGGATCTAGTGGAGTGCCCCAGGGGTCTGTGCTGGGACCGGTCCTGTTCAATCTATTCATTGATGACTTGGATGAGGGATTGGCATGCACTGTCAGCAAGTTTGCTGATGACACAGAGCTGGGTGGTGTTGCTGACACCCCAGCAGACTGTGCTGCCCTTCAGCAAGACCTGGACAGGCTGGAGAGCTGGGCAGAGAGAAATCTAATGAGGTGTAACAAGGGCAAGTGTAGAGTCTTGCATCTGGGCAAGAGCAACCCCAGGTACCAGTATAGGCTGGGGACTGACCTGTTGGAGAGTAGTGTAGGAGAAAGGGACCTGGGGGTCCTGGTGGCCAGCAGGATGACTATGAGCCAGCAGTGTGCTCTTGTGGCCAAGAAGGCCAACAGCATCCTGGGGTGGATCAGAAGTGGGGTGGCTGGTAGATCAAGAGAGGTTCTTCTCCCCCTCTACTCTGCCCTGGTGAGACCACACCTGGAGCATTGTGTCCAGCTGTGGCCTCCTCAGTTCAAGAGGGATGCGGAGCTGCTGGAGAGAGACCAGCACAGAGGAACGAGGATGATGAAGAAGGTGAAACACCTCCCTTATGAGGAGAGGCTGAGGGAGTTGGGTCTCTTTAGCTTGGAGAAGAAGAGACTGAGGGGTGACCTCATTAATATCTATAAATATTTGAGGGGTGGGTGTCAGGAGGATGGCGCCGGGCTCGTCTCAGTGTCATGTAGTGATAGGACGAGGGGCAGTGGGTGTGAGCTGGAACATAGAAGGTTCCACATCAATCTGAGAAGGAACTTCTTCCCAGTGAGGGTGACGGAGCACTGGAACAGGTTGCCCAGGGGGGTTGTGGAGTCTCCTTCTCTGGAGATGTTCAAGGCCCGCCTGGATGTGTTCCTGTGTGACTTGGTCTAGGTGATCCTGCTGTGTCAGGGGGATTGGACTAGATGATCTTTCGAGGTCCCTTCAAATCCCTGATGATTCTGTGATCCGGTCAAGTTCTCTCACAACCATGAGAGCTCGCAAGCTCTTCCTGTAGTACTCTGCCGTAACAATGTTTTGCACCCTGCTACTTAGAGTGGAAAGCTGTTCTAAAATCTTTCTGCTCCAGTTGCCTGGAAAGTTTTCACCTTTTTTTGGGTAAACCTACTCACAGCCAAGTTATCCACGTGTTCTTGTGCCAACATTATTCTCTAGCTAAAATTGGCTTCTTTATTCTGTTCTCTCTCTCATTTTTATAGCAAGAAACTTCATCTCTCAGCTCTCGATTTACTTGGTGAAGCAAACCAAGTCTGGTAGTCTCCTCTTGTAAATTTAGATAGTTATTGATCATCTCAGTAGTTTATTTCTGGTCTGTTCCTTGTTTGACTGACCTTTGTTGAACCGAGGAAACTGCACAGGGTGCCCGAGGGGACCCTGCAATAGCCGTGTGTGGCACAGCTGCTAAAGTTTCTGTTATCTTTCTCTCTGCTGATCACCTCTCCTGGTATTACTTGAGTTTTCCTCTTTCACACTGGCACCTTTTCACACTGTCATCTTGTGGTCATCTGATACCCACCAGTCCTTCTCCCAGACTGCTTGGCTGACAGGCTTCTGCGGTGCCGCAGAACTTCTGTCTTACTGTCACTTCATGTTCTGCTTCGTTTACTGCTTTTCCCCAGATTCCTGCTATCATAGTTCCTAGTTGATTTCTATATTATGACCTGTTTTTCTTATCTAATTGTATCATCACTCTCATAATTCTTGTCGTGTGTTAAAGCACTAGACATGATTGGCACCAAGATAATATCCAAAATACAGGAGATCCAATCCTTAAGTCCTGGAATGAGCGTTGGTTAGCCAGACACATGTTTGGGTTAAGATGCTTCTGTCCGTTCAGGGTTAAGGGCTGTTTTCCCGAGCTCTGTTTGTGTAGGTATCTAGGATTTATTGAGCAATACATAACAAATTACTTCTGTTTTGACAACAGTGCCAAGGGCTTTCTGTCTGTTTGGCTGAGCATTACAAAAACAATCCTTGGACAGGTGCTTCTTGAAATTAGCAAGGAAAAGCAATTTAAATGTGGGACAGTATAAAATTACTTGTAAGGGTGATGACCAAGGGAGAAATATCTTTAAAGTCATTGACCAAGTAGAGGGAGACTGTGACACCAAACTGGATGAGGAAAGAGTAGGCAATACCTTGAAAATAACCTGTAGCAGAGAAGAAGGTTGGAAGCACTTATTCCTCCTTTTTGTTAATTCCCAGAGGGTTTTGTTCTGTTGTGATGTGAAGCTTGTGGACAGCCTTGTTTGTGGTGACTGCAGCACCCGCCTGTCACAGGGAGCACACATACTGTTTTTAGAAAGTCAGCCTCTGTAGGATCTTCAGACTGAAAAATCTCTGTTACTCCGAGCTGGTGTGAGCACTGTGAAGGACTCTTAACCTTTCATTGAGCAAAGACCATCTGAACTCCACAAAGCTGAGTACTGTACACTATTCAAAGTGACTGGTATAAATGTCAGTGAATCAGAGACATGGAGCACTACTTTCATTTCTTGTGACAATGGCACCAAAAAAAGTCTCTTTGTTTCTTCAGAGATTTCCCTTCACTTTCGGCCGATGCCGTTTCTGATTATATTTTTCTCTTGGAGTTTTTTTAATCACAAAATCTACAGTGCAGAACTGGCCAAAAGAAAAATACGATGTGTTCAGAGAATTTACAGCCATCCTCAACCGACAGAAGCTAGAAGCCTAAACGCAGGGGAGATCAGTGGTTTGCCAGAAAATGCGCAGAACCAAAATAACCCTAAAAGTCTCAGCCAACCAAACACGGGGAAAAGAACAAACACAATTTGCACTGAGCTGCAAAACAAAGAAACCCCCACACATTAGAGACTCTCATAACTGTTAGAAGCAAATGTTGTAAATGTATTGGTCTTTCATGTAAAGAGCAAGTAAAAGAGATGGAGTAGCAGGAAGAGTCCTGCTTTCTGCTAGCAGGATGCCAGCAGTTATCTTGACCACCTCAGACAAGTTGTCCGTCATTTTTACATGTGCAAACAACAAGCAGATTGCCTTAGATTTGTGTAATTCCTTAGACTTTCACTGGTTTTGTCATTTTTTAGAGAATGGACATTTTCCTGCCCATTTTTCTTTTTACATACTCCGATGGTTATGTAGCATTTTTTTCAGGTTCCAAAATCCCTGTCCCGGTTTGTTGTTTGGTTGTGTGTTTTTTCTCTTGAAGTCTCTGTGCCTATGTATAGAAGATATGGGGAGAGGCATTTGGATTAGATTTTAATATTCCAAGCCTGAAAGTGGGAGCTGTGCGTCACTTAGGCACCCGCTGTGCTTCTGCGGTGTTGGTGAGTTGTGTGATCCCATCTCCAGCCATAAAGCAAGAGCCCTAACGCTATTTTGTGTTATTCTCTGTGTGTCTGCTGCTGAAGAGATAAAGGCCAGAACTGGTAGCTTCAAGATTTTGTTTTCAGTTAGGAAGCAAAGGAAAATATACGGGGAATAACAAGTGAATGGCACCTGGATGTCTTTCAGAGAGTTAATAAATCAGAGGTATGACGTCTTGCTGTAGGTGATTTGTCTGAGCTCAGCCCACAGCTATAGTGACCAAATACCACTGTCCTTTTGATGCTCTGCATGAAATGAGTCAAATGCTCTCTTCGCTGGTTTTGGAAGCAAAGCTCAGTACCCCAGCCTGAGACACCATTAAAAGACTGATTCTTGGGAGACTCCCTCTAAAAAGCTGGAAACACGAAGGTGCACGATGTGACCTGATTGCCCATACGAGAGCGGTTGGTGTGTGCTAAATAGCTTATAGCCTTAGAAAAATCTAACAGTAGGCAAACAGCTAGTATTTCCTCCAATTCTGTCACCTGGAAAAGCCCAGCCACACGTTTTTCCATACAGAACAGGGCAGATGTGACATAGCACGTTTCTGTTCCCATCAACAGGCTCCTATCTGCAAAATGCAGTTCTTCCCTTTGGTCTTGAAAGAACAGCTTGTATCCTGAGCTAGCAGAGAAAACAGTCTGGCATGTTTTGAGGGGAAAAAAGTATTACCAGTATTGAAAGAACTCGCATGTTTCATCAGAATACAAATCCACGCAGAAGGAACAAAAGGCAAGAGTTTTGAGAATTAGAGAATCTTTCCTCAAAAACTAGGAACGTTTTACTAAGGTTAGGTGCATACAGGCAAACCACTTTTATATATTCCACCTCCTTGCTTCATTTTTGGTAGTTTCCTATCTGATACCTGCCACTCGCTGATAATCACTTTCCTGCGGGGATAAAAACAACGACCCTGTGAATTATCTTATTATTGGATTGGAAATGCTGACTCACTTGGCAGCTCCAAAAAAAATCCCAACCAGTAAAGCTCTCTAGCACCTTTATGTGGAACACCTGCTGGTAGAAATTAGCCTTCATCGCGTTCATGCATTTATTTGCTAGTAATGCACTGCACTCGTTGTATTGTTCTTCAGAGCGTAGCCTGCTCTGTTGCTCTGTAGGACAGCAGTGTGCCCGTGCTGCAAGTGAGTTACAGGCACGTATGGTGGCTGCATGGAATGTCAGTGCTTTCCAATCATCAGCACTTAGGCTTGTCAAGACTTCGATGGACAAATGTTCAGAGAGAAAGAAATCATGGTCCAAGGAGTGGGGGCTAGAAGGGAAGAAGTGACAATCCATAAGAGTGTAATCAAGATGCCTCTCTACAAAACAAAGAGTTGTGGACTGTGTGTGTTTTGCAGTACAAAATCACAAGGTAAAAATACATTCACATCGTTAAGATTATTACAGTCCTGGAGTAAAACTGTTTTCCTCAGTCACTGCATCTGTGTCTAGGAAGATCCTGAGGAAGTTACCTGCCTGCTGGAGCTTTACACACTACTGATGCGATGTTAGTCACAGCACACTTCCCATTCCATGGCTGCAATCTAGTACTGTGGCTGTTGCCTGTCAGACTGAACTTGTTTCTGTTACACCCTCGGCCGGCGGTACGTGCTGTCAGACGCAGGCTGGGTGCTGAGCCGTGCAGGCAGGATCTGATCTGTTGCAGACTTTGAATCCGAGAGCTACTCGTGCTTACTTCACTGCTGTGACATAGTGTTTAAGCTTTGGGAAAGTCCTGCTGGCTGATCTCAGCCATTTTTGCCTTTGCTGTCTTACAGGCTCTGATACTGCATCAGCTTGGGCGCTATAGCTTGGCAGAGAAGATTCTCAGAGATGCCGTCCAGGTGAACTCAACAGCCCATGAAGTCTGGAACGGCCTAGGAGAGGTGCTGCAGGCTCAAGGCAATGATGATGCTGCAACTGAATGCTTCCTGACAGCACTGGAGCTTGAAGCTAGCAGTCCCGTGGTCCCTTTTACCATCATTCCCAGAGTCCTTTGAGAGAGCGTCTGGATCCAATGTTGGTCTCACTTCTGGGTGAGGAAACCCATGTATCAGGCTGCCTGGTAATTGGTTCGTTTGAAAAATTTTAGAGCTACAGGTAACAAACTACAGTCTTTTGCAGAAAGTGGCCAAACTGGTGTGACACAATCTATTAACCTTAGTCTGGGAGGAACAAATGGCTAGCCAGAACGAACTCGCTCCTGTTGCCTACGTTTTTGCCCTGGTAGTTTGAAAACATCGTTATATTGTTCATGGATGATGTGCCATACTTTGTTAGTGATACTTGAGTGTTACGTAACATTATAATGGAATCAACTACCAAATGTAGAAGAAGTTAAAATTCAGTGGCAGAGCAGACTATTTTTAACAGGGCTATTAATAAAACTATTCTTGTCCTGCCTCTCAACCTCTTCTGGCCCAAAGTACAAATGTGAATTTTCTGTTTCCGTCGCTATTTTAGTCCAGGCCAGAAAAATCGGGCAAATTCTTGTGTTTCGTTGTTACCGACTGTGACATGTGGCTAACCGTTACCTCGGTTAGAGCAAAGGCTGAGTGCAGGAATATTTATGTTTTACCAACGTATGCCTGTTACAGAAAGTATATTCGTTATTTAAGTTTTTTATGTGAATTCAGAGTTTATTTATCCATGGAAATATGTAAAAAGAAGCCTCAAATGGAATATTTACCAACATTCCTTATACGTGACCCACACTTGCTAAATGGGAAGATTAGGTTAATAATAAAACGATTTTTTTAAAACTGAACCGTTTCTGTGTCCTGGCCGAGAACCCAGGGGAAAGTAGATGGCTTGTGAGCAGAGTTTTGTCACATGGAGCTGGCTGGCCTCTGAGATGGATGGCACAAAAATTAAACGCCCTGAGCCGGTCTGGAGAATAAAAGCCGCTATACTCTGTGCCAGTGGTGTTACTGTCTTTCAGGTTTCCATAAAGCTTCACTTTTTCTTCTTTTTTTAATTCCTTCCCCTCCAGCTCTCAATGAAGTCAGACTTCTCTGCCTCTGTATGATACATGGACATTTCCATGTACCCCAGTAGTGCTTCGTAAGGGCGTGTTAAATATTTACACACTGTTCTCCAGTTGTCTTCACCTGTCTTCATTGTTCTTTCTCAACATCTCCTGCACTTCGTGTCTCTTGAAGGAAAAGATGTCTGGGAACATTTTATTGCCAATAGGGACTGTTTTATGTATTATTATTATTATTATTTGTTTTTATTTCTTGCTATTATTAATGTGTTATTATGTATTATTTAGTAGACAAATACTTGGGAGAGTTGCTCTAAGGTGCTTGGAGAGGAGTCATTCATCACCATGAATATTCAGGGCGTGTGAGTTGGGCTAATTTAGTGCCTGCTCATTTACAATGTCAGGCTTATCTGGAGCCTGGGAAGAATTCCAGGTTTCCTGTTAGACTTGGTGCTCCTTGGTATTTGCATGATTTGTTACAAGAAGTGGTTTTAAAGAGCTTAGCGCAAGTTAGCAAATGATTCAGAAAAATAATAGCCTGTGGTTTTTCTGTTGCTCACCAGAGAGCTCACCCACCTCAAATGCACAGAGGATCCTTCCTGCAACACAGGCTCTGCGCGCTCCCGTGAGAATCTCCAAACAGCAGAACACTGAGGCTTAGGGGAGCTTAATTTTTGCCTCTTGTTTTTACCCGCAACTGGCATTTTCATGTGCCCTTTAGGCTGAAGCTACTTTCAGATTGAATCTACTTAGTGCTTAGACCATCTGTTTTCTGTAAAATGGACCAAAAGGCTGCAATAGGTAGTGTTGTCAAATCTATCTAAAAGCCAGCAGAAATAGTGTCATCTTCCTCACTGCAAAAACATCAGACTTCCCCATTTAAAGTACCTGTTTTGCATATTTTCCTCAAACTGTCCTTGGATTTGTTTGGGTATTTTTCTATTTGCCAACTGTTCTCTCTTTTCTAGTTCCAGCTGATAATACGTGCTCTGGCCCTGCTGCCTTTCAGCACCCGCTATATGGTACCTGGTACACCAACAGGTATTGCAAAAACCTTGCTTAATTCATTCTTCATGAGACTTTCTGCTATGAAGACAAGTCTTGCTTAGATTTGTCATAACCTTCACAGAGGTGCTGCTTTTCACAATATTTATTCACGGAATCACAGACTCACAGAACACCAGGGATTGCAAGGGACTTCGAAAGATCATCTACTCCCATTCCCTTGCACAGCAGGACCTAGACCAAGTCACACAGGAACATATCCAGGCAGGTTTTAAACATCTCCAGAGAAGGAGACTCCACAACTCCCATTCCAGTGCTCTGTCACCCTCATTGTGAAAAACTTCCTTCTCGTATTCATGAGGAACCTCCTGTGTTCCAGCTTGCACCCGTTGCCCCTCGTCCTATCACTAGATGACACTGAGAAGAGCCTGGCTCCATCCTCCTGACACCCTCCCTTCAAATATTTATAGACATTAATCAGGTCACCCCTCAGTCTCCTCTTCTCCAAGCTAAAGAGACCCAGCTCCCTCAGCCTCTCCTCATAAAGGAGGTGCTCTACTGCCTTCATCATCCTCGTTGCTCTGTGCTTGTCTCTCTCCAGCAGCTCCACATCCCTCTTGAACTGAGGGGCCCAGAACTGGACACAACACTCCAGGTGTGGTCTCACCAGTGCAGAGCAGAGGAGGACAAGAACCTCTCTCAGTCTGCTAACCACCCCCATTCCGATCCACCCCAGGATGCTGTTGGCCCTCTTGGCCACGAGAGCACATTATTGGCTCATGGTGATCCTACTGTCAAACAGGACCCCTAGGTCCCTTTCTCCTACACTGCTCTCCAACAGGTCAGTCCCCAGCTTATACTGGTACCTGGGGTTGTTCTTGCCCAGATGTAAGACTCTACACTTACCCTTGTTATACCTCATTAGATTTCTCTCTGCCCAGCTCTCCAGCCTATCCAGGTCTCGCTGAATTGCAGCACAGTCTGCTGGGGTGTCAGTGACACCTCCCAACTTTGTGTCATGAGAAAACTTGCTGACAGTGCATGCCAATCCCTCATCCAAGTGATTAATGAATAGACTGAATAGTACTGGCCCCAGCACCGACCCCTGGGGCACTCCACTAGATTCAGTCTTCAACGAGACTCTGTCCCACTGATCACTACTCTCTGGCTTCTGTGCTGCAGTCAGTTCACCATCCACCTCACTACCCATCTAGACCACACTGCCTCAGTTTGGCTGCTGTGGGAGACCGTGTCGAATGCTTTATTCTGCTTTTATAACACCAAAGCTTGGCTAACAAGGTAGTTTGCACCTAGGTGGAAGAGTGTTGCCCCTTTGGTCCAGATCAAAGTGGAGAATAGGAGAGTTTGTAATAGCAGAGTTTATCTTTGGTTCTTTTTCTTTAATTTATAGTCCTGGTCTCTTTTGATCAAATTCCACAGTGGAAAGGTTAAAAAGAGTAATTGTGCTGTATCTTTTGTTAGTAAAGAAGTCACCGGTGGTGTTTTTCAGGTGACCATGGATATCCTTCTAGTTTTTCTTACACTGGAACCAGTTTCACTGTAGATCCATGAGCCTTTACCCTTTGGTGCCAGGGGGGCTGTGTCATGTGCACAAGGGTTGCTCTTGTGCTTTGTGGCTGAGTAGATCTCTGTCTGTATACACTGACCTGCATGAGGCCTTGCTCCCCCAGCCTGTCAGAAATAACAGTTGTTCAGATGAATGGTGGGATAAATCAGAGGCCGATCCAGATGGAATCTAAGACAACCCATTGTTTCTTTGCCCCAGGGCTTTACTAAGATGTGACTTGAAGCCTAGTAAGGCTTCAGGTTTTTCATCCACTTTACTGCTCAAGTAGTAACACTAACATGCAGAGAACAGTACTTCGCTCCGCACAGGAGCCTGTACTTGCACCAGTTTAACATGGCTATTTAATTGTATTAGGAGTCATTCTGGTTGTACTACAAGTGTTGCACACCCTAGAGCTTTCCAACCTTCCAGCAGGGATCAAATACCCTTCTGTCATTGCTAAGACTGGAACAGCAGGTTTCGAAGGAGACGTGCCTTCCCCTGCGGTGTGCTGCTGCTGCTGCTCAGAGTGATTAATGTTCGATGCGCTGGACGCACGCTGCAGTGTGACAACCACCTCTCTCACACGTGATGAGACGTCTGACTCCGCAGTGCTTCCAAACACACAGTTCAGGTAACTGGTTAAAGTTCATCTTGAGTTCTGATGCCTTTTTACTCTATGAATCATTTCATTTTCTTTTTCTTTCCTTTCATGATTGATAGACAGTCACAGGAAACACAGAACCCTGTGCAAGCAGCACTAGTCCAGCTGTGTCTTTGAAAGTTGCTGTCGTTACTTACATGCATTTTACAGGTCAAAGGCTATTTTAAAAAATGCTGCCATTTTCTTTGAAAATCTCTTTCTTCGTGAATAGACTGTCTTACTCTGAAATGATAGTATAAGCCTGACTGTGTTGGAGTTCCAAATTTACCTTGCTAATTCTTCGTTCAGTTCAGAGTTAAAATCACATTTTTCTTAACCATCAATCTGGCAGTTATCCTCCCTCTCCTCTAGTGTCAAGTTAAAAACCTTGTATGCTAAAACATGCTTTCAACAAGTAGACTTCTCCAGCATTTCACCTCTTTATCCTCATAGTCTCTGAACTACCTTGTCTGACCCCACCGCCAGGCTGTACTGAATTCTGCGCTGCACGTGCCTCTGTGTTACCACAGAAAACAAGCAGGTAAGAATCGTGGTGCTCATGGACAAGAGAGAAGATAGCGAGTAGTCAGCCTTTGGCCTGTGTGATTGTCCATCATTGACTATATGGAACTTGGTGGGAGCTCTCAGACTTATGCAGACAGCAAGGGGCCTTGAAGAGATCATAGAATCATTAGGGACTGGAAGGGACCCCGAAAGATCATCTAGTCCAATCCCCCTGCCACAGCAGGGTCACCTAGACCAAGTCATAGAATCATTAGGGATTGGAAGGGACCTCGAAAGATCATCTAGTCCAATCCCCCTGCCACAGCAGGATCACCTAGACCTGAATAGCTGTTCTCACTGTGCCTGGTGATACTTGGTGTTGACTCACTGAGAAGTGTGACCTCTGGCGAAATTATCCCCTACAGCACTTGCTTCTTCTTGGATATAAACTTCCTCTGAGCTTTTCACTAAGTGCATTCAGCATCTTTCCTTTTCTGCTGCATCTCAGCCCTTGAAATGATCTTCCTTCTTGTGTTCTTGTAATGGTCCCAAACATCACAGAATCACAGAACATTAGGGAGTGTGTGACTTGGTCTAGGGGATCCCGCTGTGGCAGGGGGGCTGGACCAGATGATCCCTGGAGGTCCCCTCCAATCACCAATGATTCTGTGATTCCATTGCTGGAAGGGACCTCAAAAGCTCATCCAGCCCCATCCCCCTGCCACAGCAGGATCCCACAGATCCAGTCATTAGGGATTGGAAGGGACCTCNTGTCTTGTCTCCAATGGCCGGGGATAAAAGACCAACCCCTGCCTTACTACAACCACCTTTCAGATAGTTATAGACAGCGATAAGGTCACCCCTGAGCCTCCTCTTTTCCAGACTAAACAAACCCAGCTCCCTCAGCCTCTCCTCACAGGGCTGATCTTCCAGCCCCTTCACCAATCGAGTTGCCCTTCTCTGGACCCATTCCAACACCTTGACATCCCTCTTAAACTGAGGGGCCCAGAACTGAACACAATACTCCAGGTGTGGTCTAACCAGTGCCGAATACAGGGGAAGGATGGCACAGGGGAGTTAAACCTAAAGAGAATCAGGAAGAAATGCGACTCCAGACTTCTGAGGGAAGAAGAGTGCATGTGGGTGGGTACTAGGCAGACTTCGTTCTTCCCCATTTCATGGACGTATGTTCCTGGTGTGCTAGTTTGCCACTACCTTGGCCTTTCTAGTTCCCGGTTTAAAGTGCCTTTGTAGCCCCAAAATAGTGCCTGATCTCCCCAATGACTATTTCAAAGAAAGAGCAACTGTACCTTTTAATTTCTATATCTTTTGAGAAGATGCAGTCCCTTCGGTCTGGCACCTGTCACATAGCCGGTGTGTGCACTACAGTAATTTTTGCCTGGACATTCTTAGAGCGCAGCCGCTGAGAGATGCAGTCTTTTGGACGCGGTCCATAAGGCACAGCTGGAGCTCATGGCAGAGCTCCTGCGGGTGGGAGGAGGAGTGCTTTTACCTTTCTGAATATGCCTTACAAAAGGGGCACCTAGAAGACTTATTTAGATAAAACTTACTTTAAACTCAATATGAAAACCTATTTGGGACGTTACCTGGTCAATGAAATGACCATTCTGATAGCAGGCTGATCCGTAGGGGAGGTTACCCTTGTCTGCTTCATCCAGGTGAAAATCTCTGCCGCCTGTTCCCTGCATCCACGCCGGCTGGGGACTCCTTTTCTGCATGTCACGCGTGTGTTCGCAGTCGCACAAAGCTGGGCTTTGGGGGCCTTTTGCACTTGGGGCAGGAAGTCTTTGAGAGGGCTGGAAGTTTCTCTGCAAGTTCACTTCAGCTCCTACAAAACTGGGTCCTCTATAAACAGCCTTTGCTTTTCCAACAGAAAGTTTGCACTGCCAGAAAAGGAAATTCTGACACAAATTTTCACTTCCAGTATGTCAGCTGTGTCTCAAATAAGGAGCCCAAGACATTATTGTTAGCGCAGGTTTTCCTAAGACTGTTGTTTTTCAAACAGCCCCGACTACTGATGTAGAACTGGAGGGGGCAACAGAGGCCGTAAAACATAACAAGTTGCTTCCCTTTCAGCTGCCTTGCTAAAATGCCTCTTTATCAGGAGTAAAACAGTAGTCTTCCAGCTGAGCAGTTTGGGGGTTTTAAGGGTCCCTTCCAGATCCTTTTTCTTCCTTCCTTCCATTCTTCCTTCCTTGAACAGAAATCCTAAAACCTGCACGGCAGGTCCTATGACTAAAGCACCCAGTAATTGCCTTCACTGACATGGGACCTACATGCTCTTAGGCTGAAATCACTTCTTCCCATGAGTGTGCTTCAGGAATAAGTCCCACCCAGCTGATGATCCTGTTTCCGCTGTATGTCCCCACGCTGGTGGCCAGCCTGCAGGAGGGCAGGTGTCCAGGGCCAGTGCTGCTCTGCCTCCCTGGTCAGGAGCCCCTCACAAAGCAGTAAATCACAACGCACCTGCCTGTGAACCATAGCCTCATGATGTGTGCTTAGTCAGCCTGCACTGGCCTCTCAGAGATCAAAAACAAGAAAGGGAGCGGGCACAAGCTCCTCTGGCTTACGCAAGAGCACTGGAGAGGGCCCACCGACAGATGCGAACAGACCTTTGAACACTGTCTGTCTTTTGTCACAGAGCTCTGGCATGTTGCAGGGTTAGAGGCTTCATCTGAAGAATCTTGTGCTTCAGGGCTGAGCTGCTGCCACGGAAAGGGTGAAGCAGAATGTACCTCGTGCTGCCACTTCATCTTGTGCCTGATTCAAAGCAACGGCAGCTGCTGCTTAACGAGAGACCTTGTCCCTGGACTTGCTTTGCTCCTATTGGGTTCCATCTGGTGAGGGAGACCAGCTCAGCTAGCTCATGGCCTTTTGGGGTTGTTTTTTTACTGAGAGGAGGCAGTGTAAATGGAGAGGCAATGTAACCCCCATTCAGAAAAAAACAGTGATGAAGCAGGTTGAATCATGCCCACTGAGAGCTTGCACTGCTTTTTGCCACCCTGTCTTCAGCAAAGCGAAAGCTGAAGTGGGGTGGCAGAGCACAAGCTAGCTGGTCTGGCGGTTCCCAGCTCAGCCTCACCCCCACGTACTCACAGGCTGGGAGCCAGTTCTCCCAGCCTGGCTGCAGAGCACCACACTTGCTCCAGGAAACTCAACAGAAAAGAGCACGGTGGGCTTCTCTTCCCAGCTGAGATGCTTTTGCTGTGTTATGTGCCTGGTGTCTCCTGTTACGTGGTAATTTGAAAATTAAAGACTGGAAGATACTAGAGATGCTCAGGAAAAGTAAAATCCATTAATTGATACTGTGATGCTGATAAGCTGTAGGATTAAAAATATACTGTGAGTGTATGAGGATGTTCTTGTTCAGAAATAGGTGGACTTGCTCGCCGTGGCTTACAAAAGCACCACGAGAGTTGGTGGTGTCTAACAGTAGCCTGGACCCACAGATCCCAGCCTCGTGAGAAGTGATGGGGAAGAGGAGGCAGAGATCATGGAGGTCACGGCTGAGAAGACTCAAAACAACTGTCATGGCCACCATGGCTCAGCTCCTATCAGCCTCACCCTGTTATTCTTCTCTCCGACCTCGATTCCCATCTGCAGAGACTCTGAATAGGAAGTGATGCCATTGCACAACTATTTCCTTTCCTAGACCCAAAATGGACTTAATTTGTGATTCTTGGCCAATATCACCACCAGACCTTCAGGCCTGTGTCTTGTGGGTTGCGCTTTTCAGTCCTTGTCTTGCTACAGGCCCAGATTAGGCCGGTAGTAGCAGAGGGCTCTGGCACATGAGCAACTGACCGTCCAAAGAGCCCGGCCGAGATGTGAGATGGGTCTGTCAGCATCCTGCTGCCTCAGACATTTCTGGTAGGACTTGCACTGGCTGTGAGACACGGCAGTGCTCAGGGTGCAGCCTTCCCTACGTTTAGGGAGCAGCACCAGCCACGGATGTCACTCTTTGTCTGAAAGACAAAGGCCTGGAAGGAGGTTGTAGTGAGGTGGGTGTTGGTTCTTCTCACAAGTGACAAGTGACAGGATAAGGGGAAGTGGCCTCAAATGTACCAGGGAAGGTTTGGATCGAACATTAGGGAAAATTTCTTCACTGAAAAAGCGATCAAGTGTTGGAACAGGCTGCCCAGGGAGGTGGCTGGATCACCATCCCTGGACTTACCTAAAAGTCATGTCGCTCTGGAGCTTAGGGACATGGCTTATTGGTGGCCTTAGTAGAGTTAGGCCATCGACTATCGACCATCAACTCTTGAAGGTCTTTTCCAACCAAAACGATTCTATGATTCCATGGTTCTATGAACCAGGGCCAAACCTTGCCTACAGCAAAGGTGTTCTCCGGGTGATAGTCCTGGTACACAGCAAGGCGACTCTCTTCTAACACCCAGATACCAAACAGCCTCGAGGTGTGGCTGCACAAACACATGGCACGCAAGGGCTTTGCCCAAGGAGCCTCACACTCTCAAGGACGTGAGCACCAAAGGTAGGTACTCGCTCAACAGCCAAATACTTCAAGAGCTCTGCCCTATGTGAGAAAAATAGTGCATTTTTCAGAAGTGCTCGGTGTCTACTCCAGTCCCTTCCCACCAGTTTAGCAGAGACAGTCATAAGACAGTTAACGAGGGCTCCTGGGGGCTGGGATGTGTTTCAGGAAAGACGAACTTTCCCCTGTCTTGGAGGAAGTGTGTGTTAGTGGTTTTGTAAGCGAGGCTGCTACCCCTCGCTACGCGTGTGCCACGGCTCTTCTCACGTCCTCAGCCTTCAGCCTCCTTTCTGAGCAAAGAGCAACGCAGATCAGTGGCAAACGCTGCCACCATCCTGCTCTCGGTCCTCAAGTTCCTCTTTCACTGGGAGATGCTAAACAAAACACTCCAGTGGCTTTTGTGTGCCAGTTCCTAGAAGAAGGCATCCTCCGCAGCACAGCTCACTCAGCCCAAGACACTCGCACGCAGCAGCAGCTGCAGCCTACGTGAGGTGGGGGGTGGAAGAAACAGCTTGCAAGAAGGCAGGCAGGAAAAACTGTGTGTTGTGGTGCTGTGGCCAGGGCTGCAGCAATGAGCTTGGCTTTAGCCAGCATCACAGTCACACTGCGTGGTCCTAAGAACTGCAGGTTTTCCTCATGTTGTTAAACTTCCATTTTCCTAAATTCGGCAGGAATTTCTCCATGGTGTTAGTGAGTTTTGAATTTTATCTTAGTTACACAGACTTGAAAAGAAAAGAAAAGAAAAGGGAAAAAAAAAGAGAAGAAAAGAGAAGAGAGAAAAGGAAAAGAAAAGGAAGAGAAAATGAAAGAAAAGGAAAAGAAAAGAAAAGAAAAGAAAAGAAAAGAAAAGAAAAGAAAAGAGAAAAGAAAAGAGAAAAGAAAAGAAAAGAAAAGAAAAGAAAAGAAAAGAAAAGAAAAGAAAAGAAAAGAAAAGAAAAGAAAAGAAAAGAAAAGAAAAAAAGAAAAGATGTGTTTCTGCACTTGCCAAACCTCACTGCAGCGCTGCTGGCAAGGGCCTTCCCCTAGGTGCCCTGGAGCCTTTGTGAACCTTGTCTTCCTCACTGCAGCTTCAGATCAGGGCTGCTTCTCCTTAATTCCCTTCCCTGCCCTGCTGACTGAAGGTTGGAGCTGTGGGTCCGAACACACCCAGCCCAGAGTGGACAAGACCTGAATTACCTTATCGATTAGGTCGGGGCTGTAGTTTCTGCGCTGTTGCAGCCTGGCTGGAGGCTCCAGCAGGGTCGACAAAGGTCTCTGCAGCCATCGCTGGAGCTGATGTCTCTCCTTAGGCATGGCCTGCACACATCTGCACACTGAGCCCACGGGGACTGCGGCAAAGCTTTAGGGGTGGGAATCAGATGTCTAACTCAACTTGTGTGGCACACAAACTTCCCTACTGACCAGATCATGGAATCATGGAATCCTTGCAGTTGGAAGGGTAGCAAAAAGGTCGTCTGGTACAACAGCCCCAGCCCTGCAGTGAGCAGACACCTTTAGCCAGATCCGTTTGTTCAAAGACATGTCAAACGATCTCAGATGTTTTCAGGGATGGGGCATCTACCAGCACTCTGGGCAGCCTGGGGCCGCCCAACTCTTGCTCCGACACCGCTGGTGCCCATATTGACTCCAGGTTATCATCATGGGGAAATGAGGATTTGCTAGGTAAGCCCTAAACCTCGGGTGGGGAGTGGAAATAGCTCCAAGGTTCGCGTGTCTGCAGGCTGACAGACTTCAGAGGTTATCAAGTTAATACTGGCTATGGCCAGTGATAACCCACGCCCATTACCCCAGCACAGAAGTGACGGCAACCACTTGGCTGAACCCTCACTTGTGCCTCTAACGGGTGGTAACTGCTAAGCTGAACCACTTCCCTCAGCACCACCATCCTCCTGCTCCAAAGCCAGAGGTGGTCAAGCTGCTGGAGTGTTGCAACCCGCTGGTAGCTGCAGCTGGAGATTATTTGTGACTGTCACTGCTCTGTACAGATGACTGTGTCAGGTGGACGCACAGATTCACCACACTGAGGCCATCCCTTAGCAACAAAGCTCTTACGGTCCTTTTACCAGCGCAACGGCTGAAGATTGGACACCTCCTCTGCCACAGGATCATGAAGTGGTGCGTGCCACGGCTGTTGCACAGAGTGAGCCTGCAGCGAGGTGCAATGTTTATCACTGTGTGGGGCCCTGCTGCTGCAGAGCACTTTTCTGGGTGTCACTCTGTACATACACTTAACTGATTTACATACTTGGAGTCACAGACTGGCTCAGGTTGGAAGGGATCTTGGAGATCATCTGCTTCAACCTCCCTGCCATGGGCAGTCACGCCTTGGTTGCTCAAGGACTCACCCAACCTGACCTTGAATACCTCCAGGGAGGGAGCATCCACAGCTTCTCTGGATAATCAATTCCAATGTCTCCACCCTTGCACTGAAGAACTTTTTCCTAAGGTCTAGTCTAAACCTACTGTCCTTCAGTGTAAAACCATTTCCTCTTGTCCTATCATTAGATACCCTTGTGCAAAGTCCATCCTTCCCATAGATTCCTTTCAAGTATTGGAAGGCAGCTATAAGGTCCCCCCAGAGTCTTCTGTTCCCTGGGCTGAACAACCCCAGCTCCCTCAACCTGTCCTCATAGCAAAGGTGTTCCAGCCCTTAGATCATCTTTGTGGCCTCCTCTGGACTCACACTTAAACGGTGTTCTGCAGACACATCTACATCCTTCTTGGCTGGTGCGACTTGGCTGCCTGATGATCTTGAGAAGCACAGTAACTAGACAGCATCCGAAAGAAATCAGTGTCACAGCACTGAAGCCCTTCAGCATCCTGAACCTAAGGAACAAAACAACCACAATGAATGTAACCTCAGGCTAAAAGAAAAAACTAGACACGTGCTCAGCTCTAAGCTGAAGCCTCAGCTGGCACAGTGGGCAAAGGCCATGTTACGATGGTTCCAGTAACTGTCTTCTGATAGTTTCTGATGTGCTCAAGCCTGGAGTAGTCTGTAAAAACAACACCACAATGATTCCAGTTACTCTCCTCCAGCCAGCCAGCCAAAGTCTTCATCCATGAAGTGCCACCAGCATCTAGATTTACATATTGACTACATGCTCCAAGTTCCCAGCATCTGCATTTATACATTGACTACATCCTCCAGGCTCCTCAGTGCCACTTGCTTCAACACCACTGGTCCCCAGCACTTGGTAAAGGTGAACTTACCAGCCTGAGTAACTAAAAAACTGCACAGATAGGGGGCTTCAGTTGCATCAGCGATCCTTGCCCACACACAAACCCCCTTTTCACAGAATGGGTAGCACTTAGCCCCCGCATCTACTGCTTTTTCAGCCATAGAAGAAGCTTTATGAGATGGAAGACACTAACAACCACCTTTGACCACCTCTGCATGTCCCTGCATAACTACCTGAGGGAGTTAGTGCCCAGTAACCAGGCTGACAGCAACCTGGCTGTGGAAAGACTGGCCATCACCGTGCAAGGCACTTGCCAGAAGCACATTAAGCCACATTCTAGAGTTAAAGATTAAATTTCACTAGCCCTGTAGAGTCCAAGTGTGCCTCCTAGACATCTGGTAGACTCTCAATTCAGACTGTAGTACCTGGTAGACTGTCAATTCACCATCCAGCTTGCTGGCAAAAAGCCTCCCGAAGCAGAGATCAGCGTCATCAACCCTTCAATAAATAGAGTGAGACCCAGCAGGCCTGCAAGGGAGCTCCTGTCCCGAGCTCGGTCACCAGTAGCTAAATGGAGTGAGACCCAGCAGGCCTGCAAGGGAGCTCCTGTCCCGAGCTCGGTCACCAGTAGCTAAATGGAGTGAGACCCAGCAGGCCTGCAAGGGAGCTCCTGTCCCGAGCTCGGTCACCAGTAGCTGCCCAGTGTTCCACACAGTCTGTGCTCAGCACAGACATTTTCTGATCAGGCTGGCCTTAAAGGAAACCCTGAATATGTATGTTGCCCTCTCTGCTGACAGCTGAGTCTCTGATGTGCTGAAATGCAGAACATCTGCCAAAGGAGCAAGCACTCCTGAATAAGTTAGCATCCACCTGAGATACGAGCTGGGACCTCTGGATCAGCTGAGACCAGCAGGAGGATATGGGGGCATCCATGCCTCACTTCTCCCCGTGTGCAGAAGGCTGGTGAAAGTCAGAACTACACTGCGTGGAGGAGGTGCACAAAGGAGTCCATGGGCCTGAAGCATGGTCAGGTCCTTTGCAGCAGCCAGAGACTTGTTCAGGAGAGTTCCCTGCTGAGCACAGGAAGTAAAAAATAAAGCCCTTCAGGGCAGGAGGGAGTGATAGAAAGAAGGGAAAAGCTGTGGAGTGCTTTCCATCAGCCTGGGCTGGAAAATCCAGTTCCTCCTGCACATCACTGAAAGCCCACAGGTATTAGCAGGAACACTGCTGGGAGCTCAGCCCAGCCTCTCCATACACCATCACTCCTCTGCATCTCTGGAGGACAGGAATAACAGAAACAAACACCCACACCCAAGGTCTGCAGTGAAGATCTGAGCAGTTCTTCCCTCATCCCAAAGGTAAGCAGCAGAATCCCTGATGCACAGACAAGGCATTTCAACAGGGCAGAGACCTATCAACCATCTGCCTCTCTGCCAGCCTGTTCTTGAAGTCAAGACCTCGAGGTACCACATCTCCTTTGTCCATGGTGAGGCAGCACTGCCTTTCCCTTGCGGGAGGGGAGCAGCAGGGTTCCCTGAGCAAGAAGCAGTGAGGACATCCCAAGGCAGCAGGGCAGGCTGGAACTCTGGGTGTCCCCTCACTGAATTTATTGTCTGGGCTATGCCGAGGCTGCTGCCCTGACTGAGCTCTAATTCAGCCTTCATTGCCTCAGTGGGACCACTCCCTACCAGGGAGAGGAGGCAATCCACTGAACTTTCATCTCGTTCTGATAGCCAGTGCCAAGGCCTGGGAGACACTTGTTCACATGACTAGAAGCAAGAGGTGCACACGGTCACCAGCAATTAGTGCCTGAGCAGAGCAGATGGTGACCTCCTGGCTGACCACGACACAGATCCCTTGGCTATGACCTTCTGGCTGACTTTACCTCTATGAACTTGATGTTCCCAGAGCATCTCTACTGGATTCTTGGTTTGACCAGGAAAAAGAAGATGTCCAGGGGAGCTAACAAGCTCTCAGTAAAGGCAGCCAGAAGAAAGGGAGCCCACGTGCATGAGGCATAGCTTTGTTTGCTCAGGGACACCTTTAGCTCTCCATCAGGAACCACTCACCGAGAGTCAGCGAGCTACAGTCCCAGGAAAACAAACTCAGGTTCTTCAGGTCTGCCCAATAAGGCACAGAAGGGAGGCTCAAGGCAGCCACAGACGAGGGTTAAAGTACTGTTCTCCTCCCAGGAGGGGCTGGACCTGAGTTAGAGGTGAAAGCTCAGCCTGCAGGTGACGGATGGCTCAGGCCGTAGAATGGAGTTGAGGGTCAGGAGGGGAGCTGGTCACGGGTGGGATCTTTACACAGCAAACCTGTGATACAAGCAAACACTCAGCAACAAGACTCCTGCTGCGAAAGCCCTACGAAAAGTGTGCAACCTCCCTCTCACGGGAGGGGCTGGAAGGCACCTCTCCAGCAGCAGCCCAATTCGTGTGTTTCTGAGCAGTTACACCACCTGTGACCCCAGCTCAGAACCTTGTATGTGCTGGGTCTCTGTCCCTCCCCATCTCACTGGTTGTGTCTCTTTTCAACATTAGGGAGGCAACTGCTTCAGCTTTCGCTTGAGAAATGTTTAATGCAGCTGTCTAAAAACAGCCTCCCTTCACGCTGCCTATTTAGGTATCTCTGCAGCTCATCTGTCACAAGAAATGCAGCACTTTTGGACTTCGATGCTGCAAGAGCTGGCAAACACCCCCTGCTTCCCAAGCCTTCCAAATAAGTTGTATGCAGCTCCTGATGAGCTTGCAGGCAAGCTGAAATCAGGAAGAGCCAGCCTCTGAATCTCATTTTTCTTTTCTTGTTCTTCTGGGATGCTCTCCCTGTGCCGAGCCGTTGCACTTCCCTCAGCTCAGGCGCTTGGCAACAGTTTTCCAAGAGACTTCAGGAAAGAGACTGAGGCACTTGTGTGGGGTCCAAAGGAGCGATGAGGCTGGGGAAGAGACTAGAGGGAAAGTCTGATGAGGAGAGCCTGAGGGAGCTGAGGTTGTTTAGCCTGGAAGAGATTCGGGGGGGGGATGACACACCTTATCACTCTCTATAACTACCTGAAGGGAGGTTGTAGACAGGTGGAGGTCAGGCTCTTCTCCCAGGCAACTTGTGGTAGGACAAGAGGGCAGGGCCTGAAGCTGCATCGGGGAAGGGTTAGATTGGACGTTAAAGGGTGATCAGACATTGGAATGGACTGCTCAGGTCAGTGGTGGAGTCACCATCCCTGGAGGTGTTTAAGGACAGGTTGACTCTGGCCCTCAGTGCTCTGGTCTGGCCAACGTGGTGATGTTAGGTCATGGGCTGGACTGTATCCTGCTGATGGACCAGGGGATTTGTCTCCTTCTGCCCAACCCAAGGGCAGCTCCAGAGCACAGCAGCTGACTTCACCGCACAGGGACAGAGGAGATGCTTTCTACCCACAGTTGCACTTCCCTTTGAAGCAGATTGTTTCAAATCCCCATTGTCTCTCAAGTACTGCTGCTGCAGTTTCAAATGTGCTTGCATGCTGCCTCATGGGAGAGCAGACTAATAAGGTCATGACAATTAACTCCGGTGTTTCAGACCAGGGGAACGGAGTTTCCTGGAAGACCCAATGAGATGGCTTATCATTACAGAGCTCCCACAGCAGCCCAACTCGTCACAGGACCAACAGGTCTCCTGACCCATAGAGCAAAAGGCCAATTTATCTGATTTCCATAGAGCAAAATGCTAATTTATGTGATTTTCCTCTTAGGAAGGGCTGGACAAATGAATTCTGCTCTGCTTCATCCCTTTTGTGGGCAGTGCTTGGAGGGACTAAGCCTTTCTTCTCATCCTGCAGGAAGAACAAACTGCCGTATTGCTGCGTGTATTGAAGCTCAGCTGCTGGCCATTTTCAGTCTGTCGCAATGAACCCAGGGTTTCTAAACTCTGGCTGGTGTAAGAGTCCAACAGCAACAAGGTCAAAAGGGAGAGGAGCATTCCGTGCTTTGAAGAGAGCTGGGATATTTGCCAACATCGAGCATATTTTTTTCTCTAGCCAGTCAAGGGACGCGGAGCTTTTCCAAACATCGTTGTCCAACTCGGAGACACTTGGCCAAAAGCAATACTCTGGTGCGATCCACTCTGGGCTGAAGTTTTGATTTATTTTTAGTCAAACGGTCTGCCCTTCATTTGGAACAGAAAATACAATCTGCACGCAGACATCCGCAAAAGTGCTACTTGGAGACTGCAGTACTGCAGTAAGAGCAGCTCCTCCGACCGCTTCCACTGGAGTGGAAGCTCCATGCTGCCTGTCACTGGTCTGCGTGGCGTCCCAGCCGCTGCGGGGTGTGGAGCTCCTGATGCCCTGTGGCTGGAGCTCACTTCCCAGCATCCCTTCACCAAGCCTGGCCTGCAGAGCAGTTCGACAGCACGGCCTCACACACTGCAGCAATCTTTGCTCCATGCCTGTGATTATCTTCCCCATCGTGGTGAAAATGTCTGGAGGGCAGGTCTCATGAGGAGCAGCTGAGGGAACTGGGGTTGTTTAGTCTGGAGAAAAGGAGGCTGAGGGGAGGAGACCTTATCATCCTTTACAACTAAGAAAGAAGCTTGTAGAGAGCTGGGAGTTGGTCTCTTCTCCCACGTTACTAGCAATAGGCCAAGAGGAAATGGGCTCAAGTTGTTCCAGAGGTGGTTTAGATTGGACATCAGGAAAAATAATCTTCACCGAAGGATGAAGGATCTTGGAGGTCTCTTCCAATCTTTATGATTCGATGATCCTATGAAAGCAAATAGTGGACTTGTAGAAACAGCATGGGGGGAAACAGAAACATCATTCTGCTACGTGAAGTCTTCTGGGTCGTGTCAGATCGTCCCAATAACATCTACAAACCCAGGGCTCCCTAGTGGCCTATCGCTTACCCCAACACAACATCACATCTGGGCACAGATCCTGCTCCACTTCCAACCACATTCACAAATGCCATCCTTCTTCTTCTTCCCCACCCCTCGTTCTTGTTTCACCACTCATGGATCACTGCACCCTGAGTTCATGGATCTCAATATGGTGTTAGGGAAATCATCTGACTGCTGAGTGGTGCCTGCTGCCCAAGGCTGTCCTGGAAGATCAGTGCCTTATTCCAGCTAAGTGTCACTTGGCAGCACAATGAGGTCTTCTCAGAAACGCAGTCTCAAAGCAGATTCTCTGGGCTGCAGACGAGCTGCCCTCTGGTCACAAATTAATCTGGGCACAACAGCAGCACAACAGGAGGACAAATTGTACCCAAAACTACAGTAAGACCCAGTCTGAGACTGTGCCTTTTACGCCTTTCCTGTAGGCCAGCTTGTTCATCACTCTCTGTGTATGGAGGGTCCCACCACATGAGGATGACACAGTGAATGACAAATCCCTTGCAGAGCCACCCGGCTGACAGATGCAGAACAGCCATTGCCTGTGCTGGGTGATGCTCAGTGGCAGCTTTCTGTGCCCACTGCCCTCAGAGACACTGTCCCCCACTTGGCAGATCAGACCACACACAAATGACAGACAAAGTTTCAGAAGACGGAGTTTTTGCCTAGAACCTGCATCACCCCCAATCCTTCCACACGCAAAAGAGACATCCTTTACTGTAATTTTATTTTTGCTGAAAAAGAAGAATTTCGAGGCTATTCTTTCATTCCCTAATGATACACTAACTGTAGGAATAGGTGTTTGCAGAGGATAACAGGCTGCAACAGAATTATACCAAGATTTAGCTAGGAGGAGACTTTGGCTTCTCTGGGTAAAACCTGTCATCGTAAAAATAACAGTGAATCCAGCAAATTGTGCTTCTGAACAAGCCCACATGCCTCAGCCTCAGCAGGGTGAGCTGCTGCACAGGAACAGCATCTGGACTCCAGTACTGGTATGTGAAGCTTCTGGGAGCAGACACCATGATCCCAGAGGATGCTCCTGTGCCACGTCTGCAGAAAGGAGCTGCCAGCATTTGCTACCTCATTCTCCAAAGCCACCCTGTGATCCAGAGGCTGAAGCACCAGGGCTGTCACCCTTCTTATGTGGGTCTCAGCAGGACGGGAGGCACAGGGCTACCTTCATCAAAGTGAGAATGACCGTCTGCAGCTATTGAAGGCCTCTGCTAGCTTGGGATAGATGTGTCCTGCAGGAAGCAAGCATCCAGGCTTGTGCCCTCCTCACACCAGTTTAGAGAGCCAGCAATAACTCAGCAATACCTGTATTATTAAAAACAACATTAGTTCAAATTATTTTTAAAAGGTGCACAACTGCATGCAACTCATTGCTTGTGACTATTTCTGGAAGGCACACATGGAATCAAGGACTGCAGGTAGCTTTGGGAACCTTGGATGAAGGATAACGTATTCGTTCAGGGAGTGGGGTCTGAGCATCAAAAGCAGCCAGCAACGGCACTGACGCGTCCAAGGCAATGCAGATGCGTGTTTCTGACGCGTGGTTCTCAGAGGTGCAGGTCCCCTCTAAAGCTCTCCCTCCTATCTCTCCACCCCACTTAGGTGGAGCAGCACCGGCAACAGCAGTCTTTCTGTTCGTACGGCACAGCTGAGCCCTTTCTCCTCAGATAGGGTCTTTCCTTATGTAGCCATGGCACCCAAGCGTTGGAGGCCCTCTCTCTGCAGCAGCAGTGGCAATCGCTGCTGGAAATTCCCTTGGCACAGCACATGTGGAGTCACATCCTCCTGCAAGCCAGCTCTACCTTCCACCACTCATTATCAGCACTGACTTTCCTTCCTCTGTGCATTGAAGGAGGAAGTCCTGCCTCCAGCCCTGCTCAGGGAGTATGCACACGCGTTCTGCTGTGCTGAGCTGAAAGCATCCTCAGCCGTTTCCTCCTTCGTGTACTGGCCCAGGAATGAGCTGCTTCTTCACACAGCTCTGTGCCACATCCCTCTGTGGTGTCACTTACAAGAGCAGCCCTCAACTTTCCCTGCTTGCAAAGTGAGATTAAATCGGAGTTGCCTGGTGCTACACATCGGTTTACTGAGCCGTAAACATTCAATTTGCAGTAAAAACAACTCTAATTAAAGCTGATGAACAGCTTTGTCCCAGTGGGTGTTGTTCAAGCATGGCATCACAGAGGAAAAGAAGCTAGTGACACGGTCCAGCCGTGGCGAGCTCTGCATCACCTTCCAGGCCCTCAGCCGGTGTCTCACAGCTGGAGACACCCAATTTCTCACCTTTCCAGGAGCCTTAAACATACGTGAAGCTGAGGGTAGCCAAGGGTTCACAGCGAATCCTAGTGATACCCTGCACCTTCACCAAGGCAGGCAGCTCAGCTAGTGGGGCCATTTCTTGGAGCATTTCACAAGCTTCCGAGAGAGCAGAAAGGTGGAAGGGAGATGATGGTTGAGATCTCCTGGAAAGAGGCAGGAAGGACGTGGGCGTGCAACATCCTACTCAGGACAGTGAGATTTCACCCCTGTTCAATAGCCTCATGACTCAAGTGGTATTTCTTAAAGCAGCCTCTCTGCCAAGGACAAAGAGGTATCAGCTGCTGAAGCAGAAGAGTCTGCTGACTAATGCTGTGCTGGGTGGTACATGTCTTACTCCTGAGAATAAGTCAGCACAAGCACAAGCTCTTGGATGAGCTGGACTGCCAGGGTTAGCCCATGAGAGCTGGTCTGTAGTTCCCATGAAACACGGAACAGATTACTAAGTGGGGTAACTTCAGTTAAACAACTCCAGTCGCCAGATCTGCGTTACAATCTACATCAATGACTTTTCTAAGGGACCTGCATTTTCAGTGGCAGAAGTTTTTTAAGTTCCCAGGTCACGAAAACTGCTGTCAGAGACCAGAGGCTGCCTCTGATTCAGCCCATCCTGAAGATGAGCACATCATTTGCAAAGACACCCTATCCCAGTGCTGAGTGCCCAGTGACCACAGCCTTTGACAAGCTGTTGCAGAAGTTCTCCTCACCGCTGAATTTCCAGACTGAATTTGTTGAGGTCGTCCTTCCCCTCTTTTGCAGTAATTATACTCTCGCCTGCCAGACTGAAGAACCCTACAGTAGCTTGTTCTTGAGGAAAGTAACTGCAGATAGAAAGCCCAATACAACCAGAGAGACAAAGCTCTTGGCAGCTCCCACGGCGCACGTGAGGCCGGGCTTCCAGTGCATTTCCTAGGCAGACATCTCGCACTCTGCCCCTCCGACTGAGCACTCGCCAATCTGCTGCATCAGGAAGCAGAGCTCCTCCTGCTTCACCAGGCTCCAAGTTTTACATCACCTGCAAACGGGATGGCTGCAAGATTCGTGCTGTTGTCATTCAGACCACTGACAAAAGCCCTTAAAGATAGGAGGTCAAGGACGAGACACTGTAGCCAGGCTTGGACTCACCAGAAGAAGATGGAGATGTGCATGTGTGTACACGCACACACGTCCATGTGAACGCACACGCGCACGCATGCGAAGCATGTGCCACAGCTGATGCAGAAGAGGTTGCAGGACCCCACTGGAAACGAGCCTGCCGAAACCGTGAGCCCCAAGTCATGGTTGCACAGACCCTGTGGCAGGGAGTCCCTTTCCAAGCCCCTGAACGTGCTCAGCTTTGAATTACGTAGAATTCAGTGGTTTTTAGTAAAAATACTGTGTTGTCATAGAGGACATGCCTGGGTGAAAACCAAAGTTAAACACATCAATATTTTTACCTTTGCCCACAAAACATTAACTCAACGCAGAAAGGGTCTCTAGTTAGTTTGACAATGATTGGCAACTATTAGCCCCTAATAATGTCTAATAATGAATCCCATTCAGCTGTTCTATTATTTTGTCTGGACTCAAAGGTCATGAATGGACATCTCATCTGTACTTCTAAAGTACTGACTGAGAAGGTGGTCCTCGTTCCATCTTTCTGACATCACCCCAGTGCTCCTAGCATCACTGCAAATCAGCATCTTCGGTCACTTCTGCTCGAAAGCTTTCCGTGTGACTGCTGGAAAAGAAGCCCACCACATGCAGCGCTGCCCTCGTCACCCACCTTTCTCTGTCGCCGTTGCCCTGACCAGGAACTCTGCTGAGTATGGGGCAGGGACCAGTGGCAAAACTAGTTCTGGCCTGAAATAGGATTAGAAAAACCACCTTGAAGAAATGTCTTGTTTTATCTTTAAATGTCTCGTACAGGGTCATAGAATCATTAAGGTTGGAAAAGACCTTTCAGATCATGAAGTCCAATCATAAACCCAGCACTGCCAAGTCCACCAATAAACCTTGTCTGTAAGCACCCCATCTACACAACCTTTGATGTCTCCATAGCTGATAATGCCACCATGCCCCTGGGTGCTTGTTCCAGTGCTTTGCAACACATTTAGTGAACAATTTTTTTGCTAATGTTCAATCTCCACCTCCCCTGGTGCAGCTTAAGGCTGTTTCTGATTGTCCTATCTCTCGTTACTTAGAAGACAAGATTGACCCCCACCTGGCTACCAGCTCCTTTCAGATGGTTGTAGAGAGTTTCCCCTCAGCCTCCATTTACTCCCAACTAATAGAATAATGGGATTATGGTTCAGACTGGTTTTTTTCTTTCAAATGTACCTGTTTGCCACCGCGCTGCTGTTGCTGGACATGTCAGTTCACCACACTCCAGCTGTTGTAGGGGACTCCATGCGATGTCTGCACACTAGTGAGGTGTCTCTTCCCCAAGCAGTGACCATCCAGTACCTCTGAGTTTAAAAGATGCAGGAGATGCCTTCTACCTTGTGGTCATGCCAGGAAATGGAGAAGCAAGAGGTAAGCAAAAGCCAGGCTGACTCACCATCCCCACCTGGCAAAACACTCATGTGGTTAAAAAGTGGACGTCACTAGGGACAGCAAATTAGCAACCAGTGTCTGACACGGTTTGTCTTTCTCCCAGTGCTTGAGCCTATTTCCCTTCTCTTTCAGAGTAATAGTTGGCTGTACTTTTCTTTTAATAGGCTTCTGGACCAAAGCCCAAAATGGATCAGAGCCCTTGGAAGGTGGGGCAGGGGCACTCATGATTCAAAACTTTGCCTTTTCTCTTTTTTTTTTTTTTTTATGAGCAGAAGCTGCAGCTGACACTAGTGAAGTTCCTGTTAACTAAAGGGCTCCATGTTTTAGTTCTGGAGCAGTGGGTGACCCATCTGTCAGAGGAAAAGCATGAAGCAGATTAGTGGATTATTTCCTACTTCTTGGGTGACACAAGGGCCCTAGTCTCAAGGAGGTGAGAAATTGCAGCTGTCAGGAGAGATAGGGGCCAGGAAAGGTGGTCAGGAGATCACGTCCCATCTCCATTCTTCCTCCCTCATGGTCTTGAAGTGTGAGTAGTGAGAGTCCACCACTGTATGAACACACTCAGCAGACAGCTTTGAGATCAGTGGGAAGGTAGCCCCTCCAGTGCCAGAAGCTGTTGCTGCCCTGACAGCTCAGTACAGAGCACAGACCTAAAAAAGGGCAATAAATAGTCCTGCATGATCGCAGCCGTCAGGGCTTGGCTGTGCTTCTTGAGCAGTTTTTCCCCTCTTCCAGCACAAACCTTTGCCAGGAGTCTGGAAGGTTACACTTGCCCACACGTGCCCGTCGTAACGGGGAGCAGAGGGCAATTCGGGTGCTCATGAAGCTACGACAGGACAGGAGAGACAACTCCTGTATTATCCAGCAGAAGTACAAACGGCTGTAAGAGCTCACAGAGGGTCTCCATCTGCTCACCAAGATGCTGAAGAGCGGAGGGCAACACGAGCCCTTGGTGCTGGGCCAGCCAAGACACAGTGTCCCATCTTTGCAGAGATGGGGAGACATCCTGAGGCTTCTCCAGCTGAGCTGCTGGAGATCTGCCAGCTGCCCTGCACCAGCACACGGGGCAGCTGGGGATGCTGGCACGCTGCAAGGTGGGATGAGTTGTATGGATGCTGTGTGTGATGGGGAGCAGTGAGCAGCACGGGTGGCTGTGGGGTGCAAGAGGGCAATGTAGCAGCAACAGAGCGTTTGCCGGGCATTCAGGCCAGAGAAAGGCTGTTTCCAGTACAGTGGGAGCCAAGAATCCTCTCGCTGGGTGTCAGTGTTTTTTGCTTGCTGTTGATAGTTCTTCTGCTCTGCGAGAGTCTCCCTGACACAGGGTGCTGGTGGCTCTCCAAGCAGCATGGTGAGGGCCATCCTGCTCCCAAACTGTGGGAGGGAAGTGCTGCTAATAGGACACAGGCTTATATTTCCAGGAGACCTCTTGGAAGAGGCAGCTGCCCTTCACTGAGTACGTTGTGCGTGTTAGGCTCCAAGTGTGACTGAGCAAGAGCAGCTCGTGGCTGCTGGCAGGCCCTGGGTACACGCTGCCCGCTCGTCACAGGCTCGTGATACCTCTGCTGCACAGAGCTGCTTGTGGCACACTCCAGATGGCAACTCAGGACGAGAGGCTTAGCTGTGTGGAGCACACTCCTACAGAAAGCGAAGCTGCTGCCAGGCTTATTTGTTGGTGATCGTGTGCAGAGCTCTGGAACATGCACACTTTGTTCTGCCCATTCCCTACCTCTGAAATGTCTCTTCCCAGCAGAAGACAACTGCCGTACCGCCTTGGTTTCAGTGCCCCCGTGCTGGAGCCACACAGACTCACGTAGTTCATTCTCTTCCTCTCAATCTAGTTCTGTTTTCCTTAGCATACAAGAGCCATTTGCGCTGGAAGCATAAAACGGCTTCTTATTTGCAAATCTCCCCCACTTGCCCCAAAACAGAGCAATTTTAGTGATTGTTTTCAAAAGAGTCTGTCATTCTCCAATATTAACTATGCTGAGCATAGCTAAACCAACAAGGTTCCACAGGATTCAGAGTGTGAAATGCACCCAGGAGAACCCCGGTGCACGCTAACGGGCACTCCCCAGAGCTTCTGACCAAGGCCCACCTGGACGTGTTCCTGTGTGACTTGGTCTAGGTGATCCTGCTGTGGCAGGGGGACTGGACTAGATGATCTTTTGAGGTCCCTTCCAGTCCGTAGGGATTCTATGATTCTATGTGCTTGGCACTAGAGATGTCTGCAAGCTGGCCACAGGAGCCAGTCGTGCTGGAATGCTGGAGAACGGCTAATGAAGCATCTCATTTCAGAAATAACAAGAGGAGACTCCAGGGAAGAGCAGTAGTGACCTACATAGAGCCGAAGGCTGCAAGAGAAAGGCCTGGAGGGGTGAGGATGGACAGGAGGAGGCAGAGGAATTGTCAGGGCGACACAAGATGACTCTGCCTGTGTAAAACAGGATGCAACGAAGCCAAAGAAAAAGGCTGGTGTGCTGTGAGATAAACAGGCAAGCTGCGCCCGGAGATGTGCTGATAGACTGACGATTTGGCTCCTTCATGTTAAAAACCATGAGTAGAATTGAATCTGTGTTGGGGATTCAGGTCAGCTACAACGAAGAAAAGGCCCTTTGTGCAAAGCAGAGTGTCGAGGTTCTTTTTCCATAAATTCTAAGAAATGTAACTGTTACCCAGGAGAATTTGCTTGAGCCTTTGGAACAGCAAGGAGGGCTTCTAAATAAAGTGTTGCTTCAAATGAAAAGAGTATTTTGAATAATTTCATGTTTTAAAAGCATTTTTTCAGAGTTCCTCCCCATGAAGGAAATTCAGTAACATTGAGCTGTGTTTACAAAAAGCGCTGCTTTTATTCCGTGGTGGGCAGGGGGAATGAAAACAACAAATCCAGCTGCAGCTAGCAGCCCTTTCTGAGCTGACGCTGCCTTTTTCAGCTACCAAAGCAAAACAAGACTGTCTTGGCTCCCTTGAGTCAATTACTGAGCAAAACAACCAACCAAACACACACATCACCTGTTTCTCAGCAAGGGCCGAGCTGGCATCCGTGATTTGCTTTCCTGATGAACACAGAAGCTGGAGAGCTCGCGGCAGACTAAGCCCTGTGGCAGGGCCCTGTGTGAGTGTGGCCACTGCACTGGCTCGCAGGGCTGGCTGAAGATGATAATGACGAGGGGAACGTGGAGCAAGTGCATTAACATGGGAACAAGTAGTTCTTCTCTTCCACTGTGAAACAGCAAGTCCTGAAAAGTCGGGAGCTGCAGGCAGTGAAGTCTTGAATTACCATGTCAGGCTCCGCTGGGGAGTGTCTCGTCCCCTTAGATCGAACTTGTCTTCAGCTGACTCACAGAAGGTCACATCTGCTAGTCCTCCCAAGCTTACTCATCCAGTCAGTGTGGCTGACAGGGGTGAGGGAAGGGAGCTGGGTGAAAGCATTTCACGTGGCTATAGACAGACAGACCGATCTTAAAGCCCAAAGCACAGCAGAGACTGAGATCTGCTGCAGTGGATTGCAGACTGTCTTGGAAACACAGTCGTGAGGTGCAAGGACGGAATGTAGCTGGAGCTGGGTGAATAAATATCCTGACACTGTTGCCCCTCTGCCAGGGCCTGTTCCATTCATAAATCGTGCTGTACTTTGATGCTCTTTTGCAAACCCAGGTATCTGCACACTCAGCAAAGAGCAGTCCTGGCAGCTCTCCAGATGTGCACACGCACCCACCCACACCCACACACAGCCCTACCTTTGAAGTGTGGCTGTGCACCAAGTCTGGTTTCAAATGCAGGCATGAGGCCATGCTGGGCCATGGCAGCTCCATCGGGAGCACCTGTCCAAGCCCAGCACTATCTGTTGCCAGCCTTTGACTGACGTGGATTTGTTTCTCACTCCAGCAGAGTGCCCATTGGGTGACTGCAGGTATCTCACGCTGCTGACAGCTCGGCTGCACATTACCATGCTCACCTCATGGGCAGCAGAGCAGGGCTACAGCAAGTCCAGCTGAGGGCTCAGCAGGATCGTCACGCTCCTAAGCAATGGGGCAGGATCCGGTCTCTCTATGCTACTCTACTGCTGGGTTGTGGATGGGTCACTGCCTCGCAGTCACAAGCCAGGGCTCCTTAAGACATCATCTTCTTGGGGCTAAGCTTAGTTTGGAAACAGAGGCCTTGGGAGTAAGAAAAGACACATTGGCCCCTGCCAAACTCTGGAAGCCAAGCTTTTGTGAGGCAGCTGCTCCCTTCAGGCCTCCCACTCCTGCTGAGCTCAGCAAACCTGCTCTTCTGAAAGCACTAAGCAAAATGCACCGGAGCATGCTCATGAAACGTGGAAGGCTGAGGTACAACCATAGCCCCAGAGAAGGGCCCCAGGTTGTGACTGATCAGCCCGGTCACCTGTGTTGCTGTGCCTCCGTAATTCCCAGTGTCACCCTGCATGACCACAGATGCAAGAACATGCTGCCCCAGGCACCAGCAACCTATGGATTTATGCAAAGGTTGATCAGTGCTGTGTTGCTGGGTCCTTCTCTACAAACATCAATGCGTATTTTTGCCAGCTATCCAGCTGCAACTTTCAGAGAAACACCCACTGGGACTATATGATCTTTCTCCGAAGTTGCACTCGTTAATCTGAAGGTCATCACTGTCCATGTCCGGCTAAGATTATTGTTATAGGGTACAGTTCACTGAAGTTACCTTATATTAGTCTCCTTTTCCAAGCAAAGTAAACGTTTCTATTAACAAGCTGATGTGAAAATTTGACTCTTCATTGTAACGGAATCATGGAACCATAGAATCACTAGGGATTGGAAGGGACCTCGAAAGATCATCTGGTCCAATCCCCCTGCCAGACCAGGATCACCTAGACCAAGTCGCTCAGGAACACATCCAGGCGGGTTTTAAACATCTCCAGAGAGGGAGACTCCACAACCCCCCTGGACAGCCTGTTCCAGTGCTCCGTTACCCTCACTGTGAAGAAATTCCTTCTGATATTTATATGGAACCTTCTATGTTCAATCTTCCACTTGTCCTGTAGCTCAAAAACTCATTATGAAATCTTGTTCTTAAGCCACATAAGGTAAACCTTGGAAACAAACTCTTCTTCTAAACTTTCTCCTTGATGGTAACTTCTAATGTAACTAAACCCTTTCTCCTTTCTCATCTGGAGGGTTGTGTTCAGACAAGAACTGAATCGGCAGAGGGAAGAAATTGCTCCTGCTACCCTAAGGTTAAATGTCTGAGTGAGGGAATATTGAGGGTGTGAGACTGCATGACAGTTACATCTGGTTTTGTGGATAAAGAGAGAACATCCTCTGGTTGCTACACCTTTCCACAGAGAACTTATTCATTGGAAAACATGAAGAGTAAGACCTGAGGTGCCCGAGTTCCTTATGGATGCTCCTAGACCCCAGAAACACACTTTTCATCAAAACTTCATGCTGGTTCAGAAATGATGTTTTTTGTTTGAAAAATCCAGCTATCATCTTCCTAGGTGTTAATATCAAGACCACATTTTCCTCTCAGCTTCTGTCCCCGCAGGCATAATACGATATTTATTGGTTTGCAAGTTGCAGACAGCTCCCCTACACCTACTCTGACTGCTCAGCTCTATTTTTCGTACTGAAACTCCTCTGGAGAAAGGATGGGGAAGGGGGGGGGGGGTTGCTGTTCCCCTGGAAGTAAAACGAGAAAGTGTTTGCATGATAAAAGTGATGTGGTTGCATGCTAGCTTGAACAAAAGAAGCGCCCCTACTGTGGACATTTTCCTCTGTGGTGCAGAACACTTTGGAAAGCTGTATAATCTGTCCTGACAGCAGTACAAATCACTAAAGGTCGAGGGCTTGAGGATTAACCACGTCGCCGGACAACAGGCTGGCACAGAAAGGGCAGGACTGCGAAGGTTCAGCTCCAGAGTGAGTGGTTTGGAGTAGAGCTGATGAAAACAGGTTGGTGGGAAGGAGAGACTGCCAGCTCATGCCCTTCCAGCACTCAGGCAGGTTATCACAGTCACAGTGCAGAGGCAAATCTGATGCTCTCCTCTCTCTTCTTTAACACAATGAACATCTGGTTATGCAGACACTACACTTCAGAAGTCTTTTGCCTCTCTTTTCAAATCTGCTTTAGCTGCCAAAGCTCCATTCAGCTGCAGATTTCCAGAGATCATTGCCATTCCCAAAGCTCAGATCAGGCTGAGAGATGGGAGGTCCCTTTCAAAACCGGTGTTCATCCGCAGTGACAGGGAAGCGACTGATTCATCTCTGTCCTATATAAAACAGAAATAAGGAGTGATTGCTCTTCTTTCCCTCAGAAACATTACCAGGTTTCATTCTTGGGGAGTCTCTTGCAGTTACAGTGTGTAATACAGAAAGCACCATGAACCAAACATTTTGGGTTGGCATTTGAGATGTGTTTCTAGCACACTACCGAAAACGACTGCTAGAGCAATAATTTAGCCACTGGAATCCCTGTGGTTGGACTGGACTGAGGCAGCACATGAAATGCTGTCAGATTAAATCCTAATCACTGGTGAGGACTTTGGATTCACCAGTCAGCCTCACCTCCATCCCAGGAATGGTGAAGGAACAATTTGTTCTAGAGGCTGTCTCCAGGCACATCAAGGACAGGAGGGTCATTAGGGACAGTCAGCACGGATTCACCGAAGGGAAGTCATGCTTCACCAACCTGATAGCCTTTTGTGAGGGCATCACCAGGTGGACGGATGATGGCAGAATGGTGGATGTGGTCTATCTTGACTTGAGTAAGGCTTTTGACACTGTCTCTCACAGCATCCTGGCAACCAAACTGAGGCAGTGTCGTCTGGACAATCAGGTAGTGAGGTGGATCGTGAACTGGCTGCAGCATAGAAACCAAAGAGCAGTGGTCAGTGGGACACTCTAGTTGGAGGCCTGTATGCAGTGGAGTCCCACAAGGGTCAGTGCTGGGACCAGTCCTGTTCAATCTATTCATTAATCACTTGGATGAGGGATTAGGGTGCACTGTCAGTAAGTTTGCTGAGGACACAAAGCTGAGAAGAGTGGCCGACACCCCAGCAGGGTCTACTGCCATTCAGTGGGACCTGGACAGGCTGGAGAGCTGGGCAGGGTGAAATGTAGTGAAGTATAAGGGCAAGTGTAGAGTCTTGCATCTGGGCAGGAACAACCCCAGGTACCAGTAGAGGTTGAGGACTGACCTGTTGGAGAGCAGTGTAGGAGAAAGGGACCTTGGGGTCCTGGTGGCCAGCAGGATGACCATGAGCCAGAAATGTGCCCTTGTGGCCAAGAAGGCCAACAGCATGCTGGGGTGGATCAGAAGTGGGGTGGCTATCAGACTGAGAGAGGTTCTTCTCCCCCTCTACTCTTCCCTGGTAAGACCATATCTGGAGTCTTGCGTCCAGTTCTGGGCTGCTCAGCTCAAGAGGGATATGGAGCTGCTGGAGGGAGTCCAGTGTAGAGCAAAGAGGATGATGAGGGAAGTGGAGCATCTCTCTTATGAGGAGAGGCTGAGGGAGCTGGGTCTCTTTAGATTGGAGGAGGAGACTGAGGGGTGACCCCATTAAAGTTAATAACTATTTGAAGGGTGGGTGTCAGGAGGATGGAGCCAGGCTCTTCTCAGTGTCATCCAATGATAGGACAAAGGGCAATGGGTGTAAGCTGGAACATAGGAGGAACCTCTTTACAGTGAGGGTGACAGAGCACTGGAATAGGCTGCCCAGGGTGGGGTTGTGGAGTCTCCTTCTCTGGAGATGTTCAGAACCTGCTTGGATGTGTTCCTGTGTGACTTGGTCTAGGTGATCCTGCTGTGGTGGGTGGGGATTGGACTAGCTGGTCTTTGGAGGTCCCTTCCAGTCCCTAATGTTCTGTGATCTGTCTTGGTGATCCTGCTGTAGCAGGGAAATGGGACCAGATTATCTTTCAGGGTGCCTTACAATCCCTAATGATTCTATGATCCTATGATTTTAATGTTCTGTGAGTGTTTTCATGTCAGTCCCATGAAGTCTGATCTTTAAGCAACAAGGCTGGCCCACAGCTTTGGAAGATGATGATTTAAAAAAAACCAACCCACCACCAGCATGGATGAGGTACCACCTGAGATCATAAAATTCAACTACCCTGCTCAAGCCTAGTTGGCTACCACAGGTTGTCCAGGGCTGCGTTACATTTTGAATCTAACACAGGTGAGGGATCTTGTGGATCCTCTCCGAGCAACCTGTGCCAGTGTTTGACCACGCTCATAGTAAAAGACTCTTGTGTTCAAAGTATCTCATGCCTTTCTCTTTGCACCCATTGCCTCATGGCCTGCTCCCCTGTCTTCATTCCCTTCCATCAGCTGTCTATACACATCCCTAACACTCCCTACAAGCCTTCTCCAGACTGGAGATGAGTTTAATGAAGTCTTTATGATTTTAAGGCATTAAGTAACTCCTCTAAGATAAGCTGTGGGACAGAAAAACAGCTTCTTGATCCCTTAGGAAGAGGGATATGAGGTTTTTCTCATGTGGCCATATTGACCTTTAAAAGGGTTTCAAAGGAGGTTTTTTTGATCCTTGTCTTTCAACTTTGTGGTTCTAGCATGTGTCAAGTACATTGTCTGAATCTTCTGCGGCACACACGCACAGCAGTCACAAAACACTCTAGGTCAAGTCCTCCCTCCTCTACGCAAGGAAGAAGCATCAGAGATTGTTTCCTGTATTAGAGATGGAGAGGAATCTGCACCAGAAAAGCCGATGGAAATTACTTCTCCCCCTCCCATCAGCAGCAGTGTTTTCCCCTGGAATCATCAGTGGTGACATTATTGAGAATCAGCAGAGCATGAAAAGGACAATGAAGCTTCCAGAGGCCCCTCTTGTTTTGTCTCTATACATTGGGTAATTAATAAGTGAGCGTTATTTGCCAACAGACAGGGTATTTTTTGCAGCTCTCATTTCGTTAATTCTGCTATGATACTTGTGCTCATTTTCAAAAAAAGGAAAACGGGGGAAATGCTGCGGGCCACGTAAACCTGAGGAGCGCACTGACGGCAAAGATGTCACTCAGTGCCACTGTCTATTAGCAGCACGGCTCCAAGGAAGAGTTTTTGTGTGCAAATTTTGGTCACTAATTCCATGTCAAATTACATTAAATTGTCACAGCAGTCCTTTGTAATTACCATTATTATGTCAAACACCCAACAAACGAGTAAAGGAGAGACCTCTTCCACTCAAAACCAGGCAACACGTGTCTCTCACAAATGCCAGCTTCCTGAACACGCAGCCACGGTGTCAATATTCATCCGTGATTTGCGATTGGATTTTCAATTAGAATTTTTAAAACCCGCTGCTCAGTGAAGGCGTTCCCTCTTCAGTTTAGACAGGAACACGTGAAAAACTTGTTCCCACTGCCCATTAGTCATTTCATCTTTCTCCTTCCTGATGGCCTCCCCACGGTTGCACAATCCACGGGGCAGCGTTTCACAAACCGCTTGGAGATGACTCTCAGAATTTGTATTTTAAAAGCTGTACTGCAGTTAATATTTACATAAAAATATGTATACTGGATAGTAAATGTAAACAAAATATGAGGTCGTGTCTAAAATGTAGAGCTGGGACGATTTAAGACCTTTTTTTGTTAAATCCACAGTTTACCTTTGATACCAGTAACTAACTACTACACGTCCAGATCAGAATGAAACTATTTGTCTTCAGTGAATTTCTCAGACCTTCCCCTTCACCCAAAACACAAACACAGTTTCCTTTTCGCTGAATGTGTTGACTATTCGGCGCAAACGTTGAGGTAAGCCTGGCATTTAGCATCCATTAGATTCCGGTGAAGATCTGAAGGCTAAGGCTACAGTATGGACAGCTTAGGTAGGAGTCCAGCTACTTACAAGCTAAGAGAGGAAGGGCTGTCACTGCATTTAACTCTCTGTTAGAAAGACAGCAACTCTTGAGTGGTGCTTCCCTTTAAAAGCACGTCGAGCTGAATCTGGGGAAAAAATGATCCAATATTATTTTCTTCCATGCCTGATTTTCCCATTCACAACTCTTTTAGCTACATATCTGACTAATTTCACTTAATCCAGCAGTATCAGGACCACAATCACAGAACCAAAGAATCATTAAAGTTGGAAGGGACCTCCAAGATCATCAAGGTGAACCATCAACCCAATGGCACCAGGCCCACTAGCCCATGTTTCCGAGTGCCACATCTACACGCTTTTTGACACTTCCGGGGATGATGACTCTACCATCTCCCTGGGTAGCCTGTTTCAATATCTGATCACTCTTTCAGTGAAGAAATTTTTCCTGATATCCAATCTAAACCTCCTCTGATGTAACTTGAGGCCACTTCATCTTGTCCTATCGTTAGTGACTTGGGAGAGGAGACCACCCCCCGCCACCTCTCTATAGCCCCCTTTCAGGTAGTTGTAAAGGATGATGAGGTCTCCCCTCAGCCTTTTGTCCAGACTAAATAACCCCAGTTTCCTCAGCCACTCCTCAGACTTGTTCTCCAGGCCCTTCACTTGCCTTGCCGCCCTCCTTTGGACCCACTACAGCACCTCAGTATCTGAAAACACTTCTTTTCTTAGGGTTTCTTTTCCCTTTCCCCTTCCACCCCCCCTTTTTTTTTTCGGTTCCTCTTTTCTATTTAACAAAGTATCTAATCAAGTTCAACAGAGTTTTAATATTTCTAGTTCGTGTCCGTAGGTGTGTCTTTTCTTCCCCCCTGCCCTGGGGGTGGGAGGACAGAGATTTCCCTCTGCGCGGCTGGGCAGAACACAGTTCCTGTGGGCTACCCTGGTGCTCGGACGTGACAGGGACACGGACGTGCACGTAACAGCCACCTAAACGGCACAGCAGGCTTCATGGGTGCCCCGCAAGGCAGTCTGCAGTAACTCTGATGCACACACACCCATCTCGCTCGTCTTACAGGTCGCACCGAGCCCGGCACACCGAACCGTTTCTCCTGCCAGACGCAGTCACTGCAGTTTCCCCACTTGAAACAACGCTACCACGGGCTACCACAACCTTTAAAGGGGTGCCCGGCAGGGCAGGTTTGTTGACGTCGCCGAGGTTCTGCGGGGCAGAACTGATGCGTGCCACAAGAGGAGCAGGGGAACCTCTCACGTATCTTCCTGCCCTGCGCAACCACTTTCTGTCATTTGCTGCCTTTCAGAAGAGCTGCCTGCTCCTGTTATCCCAACATACCTGCTGATTGGGCTAACAGCGCTCACTTTGCCTTACTGGAGACAGATGTACTCCTGTGCATCACGAACCCCCAGACCAAATGAGGCAGAGTAGGGATAGTCCATTTCCAGTGATTTTAAGAAACTTACAACTAGCTGGGCTGCACAGCAAAGAGCAGCTGGAAGCTTAGGGGAAAACATTGAGGACATTGTCTGAAAGCACTGACCACACACTAAGGCATCCATGTGTGTGGACCTGCAGCAAAACACACAATTACTATCACGGTTTAGGAAGATGGAGCTACTTCATGTGTGTAAATATTTAGGATTTCTCACTACTTGTCTCTTCATTCTGCAAGTCTTTTTCCTCTCGTGTTCTTGCAGCTTACACTCTGTTGGACTGATTCCCCAGTAGTGGCCTTTCTGCAGGTGCAGTGTTATAACTGCTCTGAGATGTTAGTCATCATTTTATCAGCGTTCAAGTGTTCTCAAGACAAACCTTTTAGGAGAACTGTCACTCAACACACTCTCTAGTAATGCTCTCACTGCAGCAAGTCAGAAGACTAAATAAAACCTTCCATTCATATTACTCATCTTACCTTGTTCTCCACCCAGGACTGGAGTGAGTCTGAGAAAACGTGTCGCAGTTGTGAGGTGCTCACATTTACATTGCGACAGTTCAGTAAATCTGTTCAGCTTCCAGTAAGCAGTGCTCTCTTACAACACTGAGTAATGCTCAAAGCACTCTGAAGAGGTCTTTCTGAAGATTCAGCTCTGATTTAAACCAGGAATAGCTCCACTGTTGATTTTATGTAAGATCTAGTCCACATTTGCATGCAGCAGTGATGGGAGCACTATGAGTGCTTAGAGGAACGAAGACACATCACAAGCCCTATAGAAATATGATGATTCACTTATTGGAGATGCTGGTGCCCAGATAATCTTGACTAAACTACACAGAGCAGACACTGTCAACAAGACAGCTGACTCATGATTTCACAGCTTATGCATTTACTCTGGTCTGCTTGCTAAGAGAATCAGAATAAGAATCACTCTGATTGGAAAAGAACCCTGAGTCATCGAGTCCAACCATCTACCCTGCCTTACAAGTTCACCTCTGAACCGGATCCCTCAACACCTCATCCAAACGATCTTTAGACACATCCAGGGATGGCCACTCAACCACCTCTCTGGGAAACCCATTCCGGTGCTTGAATTCACACGTGTTTTAAATCATTCTGCGGTGGTGAAGGATTAATAACCAGAAAAGGTTCAGTATGCCTTTCTGCAAGCCAGCAGCCTACTGGATTTCAAGATGCTGCTCAATCTCCTGTTGTAGCTGCAGCAATGAAGTCCACACTCTCTCTCCATTCCTTGCCTCTGTGGTTTCTTCAGCGTGGAAAAGAATTTGTAGTTAATAAAGCCACTAAAGATGGGAGTTGCAGATACCTTATCTGTCTAAACCAGAGGCAGTCAGTGTCAGAGAGGAGGGGGAGATGGAAAGGCGCCGATAAGATCCTGCAGTGCCTTGAAGAAAATGGATGCCAGGAGGGAACTTTTATCTGGGACAGTTCTTCAAATAGAGGCACAGGAAATGAGAAAGGCAACGAAGAAGAATGCTTGGGCAAGACAAAAACATTAATTTGAGCCAAGTCTCCTGCACATTCTTTGGATTATAACTACTTGTTTATGCACAGCCACTTTCTGTGCCATGCAGTTAATGTCTGAGTGAGAGGAGAGATAATCTGCCCCTCTGGGCACAGAGACCAGCCACGATAGTGTCAGTCTGATTCATTTCATCTTCTGAAACTGAGCAGGGAACCCTTCCTTCAACCAGGGATCTTTTCTAATTAGCCCCTCTCATTTAGGCCATCGACAGCCAGCTTAGCTTTTTCAGGTTCAGAGTTAATGTCTAAAGCTTTACGTTGCACTGAAAGTTAAACACACGCAGCAAAACCTCCAGGAGGAAACTAAACACGACGGACTGACTTTTTACAGGGCTGGAGAGCGCAGCTGTAGAAAACACACACATGTTCCAAGGAGGCTGCCATGCTGCCTTGTGACTGAGAAATCCTTCACCAGGCTCTTAAACTGACACGAAGCAGCTTCCACTTGACATCTGCACCCTGTTCAGGCAGCGCCTTTCCGCAGCGCCGTATCCTGCACAGCGGTGCCACGCTGGCTTTGGAAAGTTCACTGCTTTGGAGGATTTCACTGCTTTCAAGCCATCCGGTCATTTTGCTTCCACTTGTGACTTAAATGAAATTCCAACGTGAATATTTCTAAAAATCAAGATTATGTGCTTTGTTTAATGGAATAGGAAACTAATTCCATGTGAGAAAACAGAAATGGCAACCTGTCATGGAAATCAAGTTATTGCTCCTGAAAACAAGGGAACGTTGCGGAATCATAGAATTGTAGAATCATAAAATCATAGAATCATAGAATCATTACGGATTGGAAGGGACCTCAAAGATCATCCAGTCCAATCCCTTTGACACAGCAGGATCACCTACACCAAGTCACACAGGAACACATCCAGGCAGGCCTTGAACATCTCCAGTGAAGGAGACTCCACAACCACCCTGGGCAGCCTGTTCCAGTGCTCTGTCACCCTCACTGTGAATATGAGTGACCTTTCAGTGTGACAGTTCAACAGTGGAGAAATGGTGATGAACATGCCAGCACTGGCTCACCCTGGCAAACTAGGCTGTTCAGGTACCGAATTAGATGAGTGACAGAGGTGCGCGCACGTGGGAGGGAGGTTTCCACTTGCAGCAAGTTAGAGTAGCAACAAAAAAGTACAGAGTGAGGTTCCCTGTTAGATTAGCAGGCTATTGTGACCATCACACAGTACTGTAGATTTATAGAATATTATAAATTTATAGAAGGATCTTTAAAGTCTAAACACTCAAAGTATTAAAAAATACATAAAGTTACACAAAAACATGAAGCACCAGAATATTTTTGCCTCACAAACCACGGGATAACAGACTGTTAAAATCAAATGTACGTATTTCTTCACACAGAGCTGTTGCGCATTGTTATTGTCCCTGAAGTACCTTGGACTGTGATCACTAGATTTAAACATCCAATTTGCTTTTAGATCATAGATTCCACAGGCCACTGGTTTGTGTCTGTTTTATAGTCACCTTGCCAAGTGCAGCTGTATATATAGATCACGTACTTGCTTGTTTTGTTTGGGCTTTCTGTTGTGTCTACAACACAGAACAAGGATGCCCACTTCCGCTGCTCTGTCGTCTTTTGCTACCACAGACCTATGGCACACAATGACAACACTTCAGACATCAAAAACAGGTTTGATCCTTGTCCATCTAGAGGGAAACTGGAGAAGACCTGAAGTGTTTGATACAGCCCAGGCCCATCCTGCCTTGTGATTTGTATTGCCCTTGGAAGTCCAGAACCAGGGATGTTTGCCAAGGCAGCAAAGGCTTTGGGACGTAGCGAGCTGCCCTCACACTACAAGCGCTCAGAGCGGCAATGAACAAACTTCTGTGCCGTTGGTCTGCAATTTACCTATTCTTCATAAAAATCTGCACTGTTAGAATGTTTCCACCCTCCCAATGGTAAATGTTTTACAATTTTAAAAAAAGCAAAGCTGTGTCAGAGCAAATGTTGAAACCTGGAAGAGAAAGAGGCAAAGTGTGTCCACGAAGGAGTTTCCTACAGGCGTTCTACGGCACTGAAGTCAAAAGTCTGCAGGGAACAGAAACTGATGTAAGTACACTTTTGGTTATTAGACACATTGCCACAGAGTCACAGAATGTGTCCGGGGTGGGGCATCTACTGTCTCTGTGGCAACCTGCACCACTGTTTCTCTACCCTCACTGTAAAAGATTTCTTCCTTATCTAAATCGAATCTAAATCTTCCCTCTTCTAATTTTAAACTGTCACCCCTTAGCCCTTAGCTACAGCCCCTGCTACAACCATCACCCCTTCTTTCTTATTGATCCCCCTTTAAGTACTGGAACTCTGCAACAGGGCTTCACCAGTGCCTAGTGTAGGAGAACGATAATTCCTGGTCATCCTCAAGCTTGCTGATGATGCTTTTGATCCCACTGTCTATGTCAATGATGAAGATACTAAACAGCACTTGCCCCAGCTTGCCAGCACTTGCTGACTTCTGAGGGAAGCCACTTGTCACCCATCTCCATCTGGACATCAACCCGTTGACTAGTGCTTTCCAGATGCAGCAATCCCACCAATTAATTACTCAAGGAACTGTCTATCCATTAAGTCCGTATCTCTCCGGTTCAGAGAACAGGGTGATGTACTGACTACAACGACCGTTTGGAGTTAGTTCACTGCTACGTGACTTGCAGATTGTGTGAAACAGGAGGTGTTTCTTCCTGAAATAGATGATAGGCTCCAGTAAATTTAGATGGTTCTGTGCATCAGGTGAGACCGAACTCCAGAAAAACAGAAAGAAGCAGTATCATGCTAGATGGGGCTGAGTGCTGCTGTGGGAGCTCAGCCCGACAGACAGGCATGCTGTGGCCCAGGTAAAGAATCACCAGTGTCTGAAAAACGTAAAAGTTGCACATGATTTGCACTCAAGTAATGATTGCTTCCAAAATCACTGGAGTTGTGCTGGTTCTGTGTGGCTCCGTATTTTGGGCAGGATCTATCTTCTCAATGCTTAACCCAGATCCCTCATTCCTTTAACTATCTGTCAGTCGAGTAATGTAGAATCATAGAATCACTACGGATTGGAAGGGAGGAAGGGACCTCAAAAGATCATCTAGTCCAATCCCTCTGACACAGCAGGATCACCTAGACCAAGTCACACAGGAANAACCCTAACCCCCCTTCTGATCCACCCCAGGATGCTGTTGGCCCTCTTGGCCACAAGAGCACATTGCTGGCTCATAGTCATCCTGCTGTCCAGCAGGACCCCCAGATCCCTCTCTCCTTCACTACTCTCCAACAGGTCAGTCCCCAGCCTATGCTGGTCCCTGGGGTTGGTATCAGCTTCTGGGTCTACAGATCCTCAGATCCCAGCTCACCCCAACACACACCTCAGCTCTCACTCTGTCCCCATCTCTGCCTCTCTAGCAAGAAGTTCCAAGGGCTTCCTTGTTGTGTTGCCCAAGTAAGAGGCCACTCTACGCACACATTCGCAGCAAGGTGAGTTAATGACGTCGCGGAAAGCCTGTGAAAGGTTTCATGCCTTGAGGACGATGCAGTGCTAAAACCTGTCACGTTACAGGCCTGAAGTCCTCTGCTCAAGATTATCAGCCAAACACCGCTTTGGAGGCAGCGCTATTCCCATGGGGAAGCTGGGGGAGAGGGTGTTAAAGAAGGCACATACCGATCTGTTCCTTGGAAATCCTTCTACAGAAACCAAATTCTTACTTGCTGCCCGCGAAGTGACAAGTGCTGCTCAGATAGCTGGAAGAAGTAACCGCTGACGAGTGCAAATGATCACAAGAACATGCAAAATGAATATTAGTAGTGGTCTAAATATGAGCTGACGTATTTGCACGGTATTTCACACACTCCTACAGAAGTGACTCTGACAACTACAGCGCTAAGAAAGCATCCATGGCACAGAGAGAACAAGGATGCTCACATGTGAGGCCAGAAGAGGTGGGTCCCGCTGCCCCAAATTCACCTCTCTGTAAAGTGGATTCCATGCACACCTAACCTCCCACAGCCCCGAAAAATCAGTGACAGCCGAGAAGCATTTTGCAGTGCATTAGGACAAAGGAGTTGAATTCTTTCCTCACATTTCATTTTTGTCTTAATTGGGTAAATTTTCTCTTATTCTGCTGCCTGGGTTTGCAGCTCTGGCCAAATTCCAGTTGAGTCATTCCTTTTTGCTCTTCTAATTTCTTCCTCTACAAACTGAAACAGCTGCAAAGTTCCACCAGACATAAACCTGCACTTCTGCAAATGTGTCTCAGAGGAACGATGCAAAAAATGTGAGTTGATAAAGGAGACAAAAATCAAAAGGAAAAAAATGATCAATTGCATGCAATTTCTGTTATCACTGAATTGCAGAATCAGAGAGGGACCTCTGGAGATCATCTGGCCCAAGCTCCCTGCTAGGGTAGGGCCACCCAGAGCACATCACGCAGGAACACGTTCAGGTGGGTTTTGAATGTGTCCAGAGAAGGAGACTCCACAGCTTCTCTGGGCAAAGTTTTGCTTAAGTTTCTCACGAATTCTTCAGCATTTCTTCATCTTAACTGCATCCCTGTTGTGCAATACTGATTAGTCTTATCATAGGACCAAGTACCTTTTACTTTCCTGCTCCATGATTTTATTCTAGTAATAATCAAACCTGTTGTCTAAGGTGAATGTTATCTGTTGGACATTACAAGGGTTGGAACTAATACGTGGTGAAAAATTCTGGGGTGTATCAGTACAACTCTGCCAGTTTCAACAGGATCCTCTTGCTTTGTGGTGCAATACATGAAAACTTAACCACATCTCTGATTTATCACCTGAGCAAGGGTAAAATGAACCACCCTGAGACTCACAACTCACTGTACGCTGAATCAGAAAACTCCTCAGAGTAATCCAGTGTAAAGTAACCCCTCAACTGGGCACCACGCTACGTGAGAAAACACTCACATACTGCAGATCGGAGTCTCCATCCTTGAAGCACGACTTGGCTTGTTACTGCTTGGTTACTTGCCATTTATGTGGCTGCAGGAATGCAGGGGTCTTTCAGCAAAAGAATTAACAACTACAAGACCTCACTGTATTAATTCTGCAAGAGCAACTAAAAGGGATGCCTGGGCCACAAACAGAAGTAGCTTACATGCAGCGATAGTACTTTGTCCTCACTGTGCTGAGCAGTGTCTCTTTTGCCAGCTGAAAGCTCCCCAGTCATGTGAGCATTGCAAGGCCAAGTGTAAGGCTGGGCACATCGAGATGTCCTCCTGCCTTCCACCTGAAGAGCCCACTCTCTGCAGAAGACATTTTCGGGCTTGGAGTTCCATAGGGAGCCCTCCAGCCCGAGGCTCCCTCCCAACCCAGTGCTGCTGTGCTGAGCATCCAGCTTCTCCCACATGTGCTGCACAGCTGGCAGCAGTGGAAAGAACCAAATGCTGCCTCAGACTTAATGGTGAATGTTGGGCTAGTGTTTTTTTCTAAAATTGTCTTCAGGTTACTTCAAGCCAGTTCTGCAAAGGCTTTCCAGCAAAACAGACCCCAAGCGTGTGTGTTTCTATCACATCTCCATGATGATAGTGACAGTGCAGGGAGCAGGGAGGCTTCTGCGCCCACACACCGGCCATTGCCTTCACACACCGCTGTAACGAAAACAGCCTGAAACTGGCCTGTTTCCCTGTCACCATGGTGACATGAGTGGGAAAAGAGTGTTTGCTACAGGGCACCCCACCGAGCCTCTGCTGCCAGGCCACAAGTGACCCAGGGCCACTAGCAGTGTCCTCCTTGTGCTGCTATCACCCCTTGACCTCCTGCAGCTGCCCTGCTATGCCAGCTACTGCTGCAGCTTCTCCTCGAGGCTGGCAGACACCCGTGCTCACCAGCTCCTCGGCTTTCCTGGAATAAAGTGTGGCAGCTGCCTGCGAAGGCTAGTGAGGATGGAGTGGGACCAAGCAGCTGCCCTGCTGCCTCCTGCCCGCACTGCCTTCACCACAGCTTGCCTCAGGAGGCTTCACAGCATGGGGAGCAGCTTACCTGCCCAGCTTTTGACTGCACGCTGTGCCTGGAGGCTGAGCAAGAACAGACTGTCTCTGAAATAACTGGTTTCCTTGCTGCAACGCTGGCAGCTAAGACTGCCGCATTTTGAAGAGGGTGTGGGCTCACAAGGTATTTTTCACTTCGTCTTCTTACTTCTAAGGAACATCTGACCACAGGAACAGAAATCTAAAACCTTGTATTTGCTTTATTGTGCTGGCATGTGCACGAGTGTAAAAACCTGAGTCAAGAACTAATAAAAGCTCCTCCACTCTCTATTATATCAGCCCACTTCTCTGTCCTTGAGAGGCTGATGATTACTGCAACAGCATAAGACTGGAGCTCATTGTGACTCGGTATAAACATCTCGGTTCAAACTTGGATAGTTCTTCCTTGTGTGAACATGCCTGGGTGTGGGTGATCTGGTATTAGTGGGAAAAATGAGTGGTGAAGTAGGAACATGCATTCTCAAAGCCTTCTTAGCCACCCCTGTAGAGAAAGCCTTCCTTATGTGAGATGTGGCCAACAGAAACACGTCCAAGGCATTTGGTGACTAAACACAAAACACCTGCTCAAAGCAACCCATCACCAGTGCACTACCCTGTTCCTGTCAGCTCCTGCTGGTTGGTTCTCCTACCAAGGAGCCCTCGTCCAAGTGCAGGGAATCCACCCAGGAGGCATGTGCAGTGGATTCCCTGCTTGCGCTTCCCAACAAGAGGTAAGAAGTTGCGCTGGAAAATGTCATACCAGGGAATTCAGCTGCTGAGCACAGCTCTAAAGGATTTAGTTAGCAATGTCAATCCACAGAAAATATTCTGTTTACTTTCTCAGGCATCTGTATTTCATCAGTCATCACCTCTTCTTGCCTCTTCTCCGTGCTCTCCCAAGACCTTTCAGCAAGCTTCCATCCACCCTGCAGCCCGGGCTCTCGCCATCCCTGCCATTCTTGCCTGCATCCTGCTCTGTTTACAGCAGCAGCTCCTCTCTCCTCAGACACAGCTTTGCAAATATTGCCAAATCCTGTGCTGACAGAGGAGAACACAGTGCTGAGCTTTATTTTACATTTCAAAACAAACAGAGGAGTCCTGTGACACAAAAACTAAGGAAGCACTTTCTTAGGTGCTGGTGGATCTCCTGCCTAACAGGCACCAACACTAAGCAAAGCCAGCTTAGGGGTCCCAAGGGTCAGTACTGGGACCAGTCCTGTTCAATCTATTCATTAATCACTTGGATGAGGGATTAGTCAGCAAGTTTGCTGATGATACCAAGCTGGGTGATGTCGCTGACACCCCAGCAGGGTCTGCTGCCATTCAGCAAGACCTGGGCAGGCTGGAGAGCTGGGCAGGGAGAAATGTAGTGAAGTATAACAAGGGTAAGTGTAGAGTCTTGCATCTGGGCAGGAACAACCCCAGGTACCAGTAGAGGTTGGGGACTGACCTGTTGGAGAGTAGTGTAGGAGAAAGAGACGTGGGGGTCCTAGTGGACAACAGGATGACAATGAGCCAGCAATGAGCCTTTGTAGCCAAGAAGGCCAACAGCATCCTGGGGTGGATCAGAAGGGAGGTGGTTATCAGATTATGAGGAGTTCTTCTCCTATACGCTGCCCTGGTGAGACCACATCTGGAGTGTTGTGTCCAGTTCTGGTCCCCGCACTTCCAGAAGGACACAGAGCTGCTGGAGGGAGTCCAGTGTAGAGCAAAGAGGATAATGAAGGAAGTGAAGCACCTCTCTTATGAGGAAAGGCTAAGGGAGCTGGGTCTCTTTAGCTTGGAGAAGAGGAGAGTGAGGGGTGACCTCATTGATGTTAATAACTATTTGAAGGGTGGTTGTCAGGAGGATGGAGCCGGGATCTTCTCAGTGTCATCCAATGGTAGGACAAAGGGCAATGGGTGTAAACTGGAACATAGGAGGTTCCATATTAATATGAATCATAGAATAGAATCATAGAATCATCAGGGATTGGAAGTCCAATTCCCCTGCCAAAGCAGGATCCCCTAGACCAGGTCACACAGGAACACATCCAGATGGGCCTTGAACTTCTTCACAGTGAGGGTGACAGAGCACTGGAACAGGCTGCCCAGGGGGTTTGTGGAGTCTCCTTCTCTGGAGACATTTAAAACCTGCCTGTTCCTGTGTGACTTGGTCTAGGTGATCCTGCTGTGGTGGGAGGGTTTGGACTAGATGATCTTTCGAGGTCAATCCCTGATGTTCTGTGATTCTGACTTTAAGGTGAATCAGAAGACAGACACCAACCTGTCTCAATCTTTTACTTAGAAAATTCAGCTGATGACTAAGTTTGTCAGCTTGCCAAACGTGTCCTGCAGTTTGAGGAGCAAAACCTACTGGAGGCTGATGAAAGGGCTGGAATAATTGCACATTTGTGCTGAATTTCAGTGAGGGCAGTGTCGTTACCTTCCCACCAAAACAAGATCTGTGTTGTCCCAATTATTATGGATATTCTTCAGAAGAAGATACAAAAGTGTTGTTTCTAGTAGTGCAAAGGACAACAACTCACCAGAACGATTTTGTGGTCAAAACATTTGGTTCTCAATTCCTAAGGCTAGATTTGATCCTGAGCTCGGAAGGGGGTGAGAGGAGTTAATCATGGACTGGTTTTTCACCAAATCAAATAGTTTTTCTTTAAAAAATGACATTTAATAAACAAAATCATTATTTTTCTGCTATTTCCTGGGTTTGGAATCTTCAACTTTCAGCTTTCTTTTTCCATTTTTTCCTCTGTGATTATGAAAGATACATCCTTGCCCTAAAAAAGACAAAATTCACTCCAACTGAACTCCCACAACCTCATGAATGGCTTTGCCCAGTGCAACTGGAAAAGTTGTCCTCTTAGATGTCTAAATATAGCAGAAGGGCCAAGAACTAGAAAGTGGCTTTGTGACCAGAGACGCTTCAGCTGTTTCTGAAAACAAGCTTCTTACTAGTTATTATTTTACAATAAGTTTTTAACTTCTTCCTCAAGCTGGGCCGACAGCTCAGAACCAGTGGTTTAGTCGTTTTCAGAACCTGACCTATTTTTAATTTTACCTTTGGCTTGCTGTCAGAGATCTCATCTCACAATACAGGAAATTCTGGCATCAGTGATTCCAAACCCTGTGGCTCCTGCCACTTCACAGCTGCATTTCTCTTCTTCTGTTTGGGAGGACTGTTTTTCCTCATACGTTTGAGTTCTCTTCATGTCTTTGCCAAAAAGGGAAGTTCAGGACGAACAGTCAGAGCAGTTCTGCCAGCGAAAGACATATTTGTTCTTTTTGTTTCAGATATAAAGGATAAGGAAGCCTAACGGAGGACCACCAACAGTTGTATTTCACCAAAGTATCTGTGCTACAAACGCCGGATCTACACACATAGACTTTCCCCCCTTAACCGAAGAATTCTTTGCATGTTTTTATTTTAAACTGATAAAACATTGAAATGCTAGGTCCCAGCTCTTGGCGTTAACTAAGATTCAGTACAGTTGTCTGTCAACCACATCTTAAAGGTAGTCAAACCACAGCAAATAGTGTGTTTCCCGATGGCCACCCCAGTCCATCATCTTTATGTCCATGAAAGAACAGAAAAGTCAAAATTAAAAATGTAAAGGCAGGGTTTTGCCTGGCAACAGCTACAGAGGAACAGCCCTGGGATGCAGGGAGGCACTCGCTTGCCTTTCATGACTTACACAAGGCTCATTACCTGAAGCACACCTAGCAAGGATCACAACATTTGTAAAGGCCAGTGAGACATTGCAGTCACTTACTCTGGTCTAACTAATCTTGACTAACCCAGCTGATGTGACACCCTTTAGCTCCCGGCTGCATGATGTTAAAAACACAGAGTTTATCGCTGGGAATCTCTCCACCACACATGCTGACCATGCCTACTTCTTCCCGAATCTTTCCAAACAGCACAGATCCCAGCCCTGGTTCTTGCTTGATGCCATATTCAGATCGAGTTTTTCTGCTGTCCAGATCTTTCTCTCTGTGTACTGAGATTAAGCTCCTAGCCTTAATGCTCTTTATAGGAAACAATATTCAGTTGGCTATCAGTGATGACTTCAGAGGGCCTTTTAATAGTCAGAGCTCAGGTTTCAGTCCTTCTTTTTCTAATAATGGTCTTGCATTTAAAATCAAAGACACATGATACCAGAGGGGTTGCAGATTACATCCTGTCTGTTCACACCTTCTTTGGATGCTTAGGGATTAAGTGTAATCCCTTGCATCCCAATAAAAGTCTACATTTGGCAAAGCTACAAAAACAATCAGCTAAGCACGTTGGATGTCTTTTCGTGTATAAAACATCTTGCTATCTTGCTGGGTGAAGGACTGAGACTCGCCAGCCACGTACAATGGTTAGAAACAGACATGCTCGCTCAGTGTTGAAAGAACTATCAGCAGTCTACTTAACTGTGTTGCCCACTGAGGGTAAGAGCACGGACCCTTACAGGGGTTCCGCTGTGCAGCATCAGGTTGTCACCCTGCTCTCCCGTAAGCACATCTTTTCAGATGCGTGTTTGAAGGGGCGAATTGCTGTAACAAGGATTTGCTGCAAAGCGGCTCACGCAAGCGGGTCAGCCCAGCAGGTGTCACGCTCATTTTTTTAATCAAGTAAGACCCGTTTTGTGGAATTGACTGCAGATGGCAAAGTTACCACTGGTAGATAAGAGAACTGTCGACGCAGCAGTACAACGTTCCAACATCCGGCCGCCCCTGGACCAGAGGGCTGCTGCACAGTCTTTGCTGTGTGCTGGGCACAAGCAAGAAAAGCTGGTAACAAGGAAGTTTCGCTCCCAGTCTCTTCTTCTCCCTTTTCTTTGCTATGGAGACAAAATAACCAGGACTCGGGCCAAAGGAAAAACACCTGCATCCAGCAGCAGGGACAGAACTTTAACCCAAGAGCAGCAGTCACCTTAAGAAAAATGCCCATGCGAGTTTCATAGATGCAAGCAGAAAAAATGAGAGCATTTTCCATCTAGCATGCATGCAGCTCCTCAAGGAGCATAACACCACACTGATGTGTTGTCAAGAGCGTGGAAACTCCTCTGCAGAGATACTTGGTGAGCTGAATCAGTAAGTTTTATTTAACTGTCAGCCCTTCCTACAGCACTTTGTCAAAGTCAAGAAGAGAAGCTTCATCCTTATCTGACTTTCAAAAAAAGCCACTGGCTGCTGGTGTACTTCAGGCAGGAAGAACTTCAGCCATGGTTTGGAGCCGCACGTTGGCAGCGTTTGATTTTCAGAAAGAGCTGAGCCCATCCTAGAAACATGAAGCCCTTCCACAAAGCAGAGCAGGAAAAATCAATAGCAGCAACCTCTAGAGTTTTTGTCTCTGCAGGTTTGTGTACTAGCAGATGGAGCCTCAATGTCTGAATTTGGTCTTTGAGGCCAAATCATCGACTCACTTCAGCCTACTCAGCCTAGAAGTGTCTTCTGAGCAAACCCGTTTAGAGTCTTTGCTTCAAAACAAAACACAGGATAGTCATTGTCCTCTGCATGGCCAAGTGATCTGGCTGAGAGGCAGAAAAATAGACTGTGTTGTCCTATCAGCACTTGAATCTATTTCTAGTGGTTTATTTTTAGGTGAAAAGGCAGGGAAACTGTCCTCCTATCTCCAGTCAAAAATACCAATTGGCTATAAATGTTCCAATCTTTCCTTCCAAGGACTTTTTCCCTCCTTCCAACTGCTCTGCAGTTAGTTCTGCCCTGTACTGTGTCTCTCTAGGTGTACCCATTGCAGGGGTGCACTGTTGACAGTGAAGAAGGCAAACACTCTGACAAGCCATTCTGCACACTCTTCCTCTGTTAAGGGATAAATGCTGGTTACAGATGCATTAGTACCTTCAGAGTCATCCCTCTGGGAAGCAATGGCAGCTTACTCCCTGCACCAGTATTACAGATAAACCCTTAGGGCTCTTTCACTTACTCACCAGCTGGAAATCCTCAAAAGTCTTCCTCCTGGGCAGTCTTTCTGAAAAATTCTTCAAACATTACTTTTCTCGCTTTGATGAAATAGTTTTCTTGCCACTCAGGAACATTTTGATAGGTGGCTGCTTCTGCTTGTCCTCCAGACTGGTGGTCTGTGAGTGGGCAATCAAGGCAATGAGGGTGGAGCCAGCATCTTCTAGGCAGCAGATCTAAACAAAGTGTTAGCACCTGCCCCACTATTCACTTGATGAGGAACCTCTGATTCACCATGGAGTCAAGAGTGAGGGCAACTAAACCCCCACAGGTAAAAGAGCTCTCCCACAGGATAGCAGCAAGCAGGATGTGGCAGTGCACATCCCTGCAGTCGTGGAAGGTCACCAGGTGTCTTTAGTGAAACCGTGCTGGCTGTCATAAATCACCTCCATATTTTCCACGTGCCTTGGCATTCCAGGAGGATCTGGTCTGTGCTCTTGCCAGGCACAGAAGTGCAACTGACTGGCCTGTATTTCCCCAGGTCATCCCTTTTCCCTTTTTAAAAATGGGCGTTATGTTTCCCCTTTTCCAGTCAGCAGGGACTTCACTGGGCTGCCATGATTTCTCAAATACGATGGATAGCAGCCTAGCAGCTACCTCTACCCGTTCCCTTTCTTCTTCTGAGCACTGTTCTTGCTCACATGCTGTTTCTCTTCAGACAAAAGGTATTCTGTCCTGCAAATCTGCAGCTTTTGTATACACAAGACAAAGTATTAATCTAACCACGTTTCAGCATTTAGATATGGATGACTTGCCTACCTCAAAGGATTTCTGAGGCAGAGTGTAATCGTATGCATCACCAGCCTTAAAATCCACTTCAATTCAAACTTTCTCGAGCCCCTTCAAGTAGGCCCATATGAGAGCTGTGCAGTTCAGACAGTCATCTCGTCTTCTCCTCCAGCTTTGCTTTGGAGGAGAAAAACTAATGGTTGTGAGTGGCTGCTCTTTGATCTGGTACAAGTGCAGCAGCACTTTTCTTGGGACAGAACCAGACCTACCTGTTTACTTACATAGGAGTTTATGATTAATGACCAAATGCTTAAACAGAGAAGCACATGGGCACATGTTCCTCCTTTGTTTTTTCTCCCAAGGTTCAGGACAGCAGAAGAATCTGCACCTTTGATTACTCCCTCTTCAATAACATTGAACCCACAGAGGTTACAAACTGCACATACCCTGCTGATTAGACCCTGCAGTCCTGTGGCTAAACACGTCCCATTGCTGGAGAAGCTACCAACCAGTTCCTGTGGCTCTCTGGACCTTGCATCGAGGCCAGATGTGTGCCATAATGTGCTGTGACCAGGTCCCTAATTGCTCAGATGTCACACTACCCAGCTCTACAAATTGATGGTGGTGTTTCCATTGGTAAACAAAGCCCTGCCACTGAGCAAAACAGCCCCAGCCCTGTCACTCAGCCTGGACATGAGCCACCAGCATGCCTTCTCCTCTGAAGTGACCCCCTTACAAACCTTGTACCAGGTCACAACTGGGGAAGGGAGCATTCCTCGCACCATGTGTCCCCATCACACTCTCCTCAGAACATCAGCGTGCCTGTGCCTGGGTCTTCCACAGCCTGAGGGAGAAGAGGGATGAAGTGGAGCCGCTGGAGAGCGACTCCCCAGAGGTTCCTTTGCCTCGGAGTGCAGAAGGTGGCAGGCTGGAGCACAGCCTGGTGGGATGGTTGAGATGCAGACAGTGGTGGAAGAGTGAGGCTGCAGTGAGTCCCCTTTACTGCTGCTGCCATTGCCTGCGCTGAGTCACTGCACTCCCACCCTTGCACCAACACTTTTCTTAAATAGCTGACGGGGAGTATGTGATTTCCATACTGATGAGTCTCCCCAGCGCAGCCCGTCTCACATTAGCAGGGAACTCACATGAACTGAATTATTAAAACCTGCGTTCGAGTGCCCCAGCAAGGGCTGCCTTAGGCTAACATCGAGGGCAGTGGGACAACAGGCTGCTCTGCTGCCTACCCACACAGTCCCCTGCCTGTGCCATGCCATATGGCCAGCAGAAGGATGGCACCACCTCTCAGGGTAGATTAGAAATACTTTTCCATCTCCCTCTCCAAAGGTACCTGAGCTCACAGAGCATACAGCCCCTCCAGTGACCCCCACGACACACGGCCACCAACCTCCCATCCCATTCCCAATTATGCCTCTTCCTTAACACTCCATCTTCTTTTGCTTTTGCCTTTTTCCTTTTTTTTTAATTACTTTTTTGAGCTGTATTAGCTAAATATCAGCTTTTTAACACCTGCCTGTGTTTCAGACAGAACAAGAACGATTATGCATTTTGGTTGCATGTTGTCCATGGAAACAGGGTTTTACAGATCCTTGCTTTGTTTCAAAGGACATCCAAAAAATCCAAATTACTGTCAGATTTAATAAAAAGGTGCTTTCGTCAGTTTTCTTGCACGAGAACCTCCTGCATGGTCCTGGACTTCTGTCATAGGCATCCATTAATTAGAGTTTTCCCTCAGTTTATGGGACAGCTCGGTGGAAGCAAGTCTTCCTTTCAGCCACTGCTTTGGGCAGTTGCTCAGCCATTTAAATCATCTTGCTCAACAAGGGGCATTTGCTGCCAAGGGTCAGCGAAATAGGTGGCAGAGGAAAATACTTTAAAAATACTCAGGTAGTAGCATCAGCCATAATTCAAGAGAGAAGATGGTTAAAGCAGAGCGATGTTCCTGCATGTCAAAAGCTTGAGCACTTTGGTAGCAGGCAAAGCTTGGGTGGAAGGTCTCCTTGTCCTGCTAGAGCGAGCAAAATTATTAAAGAAAGGTTTCTGGCGTGGTTTTGACAGCTCTGAATAGGAAACGCACTGCTGTGAGTATTCTGCAGGGCTTAATAGAAAATGAGCCATTTTTGAAAACGTGTTTGACCATGAACCTTCTTGAATATTCACTGATGATGGGAGGAAAGGCATGAGCAGAATTTGGAGAAAAGAATTTGCCGTATGAATGACTATGCTAGAGAATTCCTTGCCATATTCTTTTTTGATTTCTAGTGTCAGTCTGGTTGCCTAAAGGTGCAGAGCCACTTGCATTGCGTGACAATTTTTCAGTTATGGCCATAACTAGTTACTTATGTTACATGGGATTGTTCAACATGTTTCTAGTGAGTTTGCATCAGTCAGAATTGAAAAATCCCTGGAATTCCAGCTGGACAGTAGTAGATTCTGCCCTAGGTCTGGGACCGCAGTGCAAGTCTAAAGGCACACGTGGACCAAAGCAGAGCAACTAAGAGAAAAGAACAAACCCTGCTGTGCCTCCAGCACTGATGTTTCATAAGGCCCAGCAGAGAAGGCAAGGATGGGGAATAAAAGCAGAAAATGCTGCTCTGGAAGCTCTGGGCTGGTTTGGGCTGCGGAAACTACTCCAATATATGCCAGTGGCCCTTTATGGCCCTGATATAGCTCAAAATCCTTAGGCACAATGGTGCCTTAAACTTCCTCCAAATCCCTAGGCAATGAAATGATTACCCTAAAGCTTCTTCGCCTCAAGAGATGAAGCATGGTCCCAGCTCAAGAGTTTTCACTTACAGCATTGGAATAATGCTTAAAAGAACTAAGCAGAAATCCCAGGGCGTTTGTGCAGATCCTAGAGGACTCAGACATCAAGTTGGGACAAAGACAAAGTTTTCTGATCTTCTCACTCTATTAAACTGCACTCTTTCAGAGCCCAAAATAGCAGATGAATGCCTAAGGGTGCAATGGCGAAGCCTCTACTGGGATAACAATGCATCGTTTATTTCATTATTTCTAAAAATGTTTAAAAGAAGATAAAACTCAACACAGCTTGGTATTAAAGAGGAAAAAAAGACTGAAATGAGGGAAGGTTTCTTCTTGTGCTTTTATCTTACGTTTCTGTATTGAACGTATCAGTGTATACATTGTCTATTATTCCTCTCAGTGCATTATCCAGAGGCTATTAATCTCTTCAGGTGCTGGTCCAGAGAGGCGGACATGACAGGACTAGGAGCGGTTACTGTGCGCATCACACCTGAGTCCATAGGAAGCCCAGTCCAAGGATGCTGCTGTGAGGACACTGCAGCACGTTTGCAGTGCACTAGCAATAATAGCAGCAGCCAAAGGGGGCCCATCTTGGCCTTTGTTTGTTTACTGCATTTCCAGAGAAATGAGATCTACTTCATTTTCATACAGAACAAGAATTCAGTACAAAATATAACAACAGAAGGTGAACTTCATCCGAGAATATCCGCCTTGTCAGACAAGGTTTGTTGGTTTCTTTTCCATGTAAAAGGGCAGTAATACCTGCTTCTCCCAGAGCCCCATGAGGTGTCCAAAGCCATTACAGACTGATGTGTCTCAGAGAGCTGCCCTGGCAGGGTGAGGTGCAGACTCCTCCTGCTCTAGTAAGGCAGTGCCAGCTGCCTGCACATGAGATGGAAGCAGATCAGGAGTCTGAGCCTGTGGGCTTAACGCTGCTTCAATTTTCTTCTAGATTTTGGGCATCCCAGAATTTGGACACAGTCACGAGCAGTTGTCCTTCCCTGCAGCAAGCAGTCACAAAGCCAGGCTCTGTGCTTTAGTTTTTTGCACGTAAAGAAAAGAACACAGCGGGGCAACAGTGGGATGCTGAACTCACTGCAGTGCCGCAGTTCTGGAGGACAGGTAGTGACATTAACCATGAGGTTGAAAGGACAGAGAAGATCAATTATATTCTGACATGAATGATGAAAAGAGCCACAAATTTATTAAACATGATTAAAGCCATTTTAAAGGGCAATTAATACCCATGTTTTTAGCCTGGGCTAAATGCTAAGTAGGAGTAGAAGAAACCTCCTGTGTTGGCAGATTATTCCATAGCCATTCAATCCGTTTTCCTGCAGCTTCCCCTGAGATAACTGGTCTTTGAATGGGGATAGTCCCAGAAAATCAAAGCCTGTCTCATTATTTAATCTGCTATTTCTGTCTGTATTGTGCTGCTCAGAAGTCAAACCACAGAGTTCACCAGGCTGGTGGGCAAAGGTTCACACAGGCATGTTTGTTACAAAAAGCTCTTCCATACGCAGAGACGGACCGAACACATTTACCAAGGTTAAACAGGTCTGACTGCTACATCTGTCTCTAACATGTTATAGGGTGGCAAAGAACACAGGATGCATTTCAGCCATGTATTTCCATGTGTTCCCAGGCTCACAGAACCTCTCTCAGATGGATACATGCAAGGAGAAACACACCGCAGGGCTTGAATTTGGTTCCTGTATTCCACAATTGCAGCTATAGGGACAAAACTGACTGAAGTCCAAGACTGTTTCGGGGTCTGCATCTCCTGGTGTCTTGTACCTGCAGGAGCATCTGGGCACTGAGAAGGTACCTCAGAGCTCTCTAGAAATTGAAGCATCCAAGGTGAAAATCCTGGCATGGGAGGAACCAGTAATAGAATCATAGAATCATAGAATCATTAGGGATAGGAAGGGACATCAAAAGATCATCCAGTCCAATCCCCCTGCCACAGCAGGATCACCTATGCCAAGTCACACAGGAACACAACCAGGCTGGTCTTAAACATCTCCAGAGAAGGAGACTCCCACAACCCCCCTGGGCAGCCTGTTCCAGTGCTCCATCACCCTCACAGTCAAGAAGTTCCTTCTGATCATAGAATCATATCATTAGAGATTGGAAGGGACCTCGAAACATCATCCAGTCCAATCCCCCTGCCATAGCAGGGTCGCCTAGACTGAGTCATAGAATCAGTCAGGGTTAGAAGGCACAACAGGATCACCCAGTTCCAACTCCCTTGCCATGGGCAGGGACACCCCACCCTACATCAGGCTGGACACAGCCTCATCCAGCCTGGNTGTCCAGCCTGTATTTGTGCTTAGGATTGCCTTGGCCAAGATGCAGGACTTATACTTGTTCATGTTGAACCCCGTCAGGTTGGCTTTTGCCCACCTCTGCAGCCTGTCCAGGTCCCTCTGGATGGCATCTCTGCCCTCCAGCATGTCTGCTGCACCACACATCTTGGTGTTGTCAGCAAACTTGCTGAGGGTGCACTCAATGCCCTTGTCCACGTCACCGACAAAGATGTTGAACAAGACTGATCCCAGGACTGATCCCTGAGGGATTCTGCTTGTCACTGGCCTCCGCTCGGACATGGACCCCTCGACAACCACTCTCTGGGTGCGGCCATCAAGCCAGTTCTTTACCCATCTAGTGGTCCACCCATTAAACCCATGCTCCACCAGCTTGGAGACCAAAATGTGGTACAGGACAGTGTCAAAGGCTTTGCTCAAAGGCCCAGGTAAATGACATCAGTCACCCGCCCCTCATCCATTATCCCTCTGCCACTGGTGAGCTGCCCCAGTGTTTGTCACCAGCCAGCTGGAGACTATTTACCCCTTCCCCCTTCAAACCCAGTTTAAAGCCCTGTTAATGATCCCTGCCAATTCCTGCCCCAGGATCCTTTTCCCCCTCTGGAACAAGTGCATCCCGTTGGTTATTTGGAGCTCTGGTGTCTTGTAAATGGAGCCTGATTGTAGAATCCAAACCCCTGTTGATGACACCAGTTCCGTAGCCATGAAGTGAGCTGCTGGCTCTTCCTAAATGTTCCCTCGTCCATCGCTGATGCTAGAGGGATAGAGGAGAACACAACTTGAGCTCCTGATCCCTTTAGCAGTTGCCCTAAGGTCCTGAAATCTCTCTTAACTGATTATGAGCCTCTCATTGTTGCATCATCACTACCCACTGGAAAGACCAGAAGTGGGTAGTAGTGTGAAGGACTCACGAGGTTGGGGACTTTACCTGCTTAAGTAATGGGTGTAAGTTCCAGCTTACACCCATTGCCCCTCGTCCTATCACTAGATGACATTGAGAAGAGCCTGGCTCCATCCTCCTGACACCCACCCTTCAAATAGTTATAAACATTAATGAGGTCACCCCTCAGACTCCTCCAAGCTAAGGAGACCCAGCTCCCTCAGCCTCTCCTCATAAGGGAGGTGCTCCACCTCCTTCATCATCCTCGCTGCCCTGCGCTGGACACCTTCCAGGAGCTCCACATCCCTCTTGAACTGAGGAGCCCACCACTGGACACAATACTCCAGATGTGGTCTCACCAGGGCAGAGTAGAGGGGGAGAAGAGCCTCTCTTGATCTGCTAACCACCCCCTTCTGAGACATGAATGTAGAAAAGGAATAGAGAGTGGGAAAACCGTGTCCCTTTACAGACAGCTTCTGTGCTGTTGTGGAAGGCTATTTTCTTTCCCAAAATCCCAAGTAGAGTTAGGAGAACTTGCTGTGCCCTCAGCAAGATTATGCAGAACACTTTTAATCAGCTCTTTGATTATTTCAGTGTTTGGTTATGCATATCAAACAGCATAACCTAAGAGCGACGCTTTATCATACAAATCTCTTACAAAGGAAAGAGGTCCTTTACTGGTGTTCGGTGTTTGAGTAACATGCCCAAGGTCACCCAGCTCTAGCTGGCCAGGTGCATTTTAAGCATCCAAGCTACCACTCTAATGAATGAGCAGCTTTTGCAGAAAAGCATCAAGCCCCCTAAGCATGCAACATCCAGGCGTAAAAAAGGTAATAATCTGCAGATGCTCCCAGTTGCCGCTCTCCATCACCAGTAACCAAAGCAAGTCAAAGAAAGGTGAATTGCCTACCAAAAAACTTGCACAAACATCTGTTTTAGGAAGAAGTTCTGCCTGAAGGAAAATGAGACTGGTGTAACTCCTGGGAACTCCTGGAAGCTATGGCTGTATGACTGCACATGTTGCTATAGTCATGCCCCTTTCCCATTCAAAAGTCACCCTGTGTTGAGACCCACAGCACCATAATGGGCTTTGTGAATGCTGACCCTTTGTATCTTCATTTTAGAAGTATTGGTAGCCCAGTGCCAGGAATCCTACTCACTGAAGAGAAGGTGTTTCCTTCACAAACACGGCATTTGAAAACTAAGGATTTTTAGAAAGAGGAGGTAATACCCAAAGGTCAGAGGGTACTTAACTAGTTTACTCTACCCAGCCAGGACCCAGTTGCAAAACACGTTGCTGCAGCCTTGTCCGTGAGCACTACAATAAGTGGCACAAATGTCCTCCGCTTGGCTGAGCTGTTCTGAGCTGACAGGGAAGTTGTCTCCTCAGACCAGTGTGCAGTCATGTGTAGCCAGATCTTCTGAAATCAGGTTGTCCACTGTCCTTTGGTTCTGTTGCAGGAATTTCTATAACCTCCTTTTTATTATTTACAGGACTACCTGGGGACTGTGTTTGGCTCTAAGGCCTTTTGGCTGATGGGGATCCCTACAACGGGGTGTCACAGGCACCGTGTGCTTTCCCTTATGGTGTGAACTTCCTGGTGCAGTGAGATAGGCTGTTGGGCTCCGAGCTAACGTTAGCTATCCTCATGCAGCAGAGGTGGGAATTATGACAGAAAAGGAGAGGGAACCCACTGTGCCCAAAGTGAGATTTCCCTGGTCAATAAACATGCAGGTTGAAGTACAGAGATTAGTTCTGTACTTCAGAAAATGGTGCTTCAAAGAAGTTCTGGATAATTAGTAACTGGGAGCTTGTAGACTTTGTATACTTCCCATCTATAAAACCCTAACCTTCTGGATTCTTTCTACGGGAAGGTTTAACCTGGATCTCGTGTGAGCCGCTCGTATCAACAGAGAGCCTGGCACAGAGTGCTAGAAGAAGTATTTATATCACTTAGTGGCACTGGGCACACTTTGTCCACGCACCTTGAGGTTGCCATGTCAGCTGCAGGGTGTACCTTCTACTGCTTCTGAAAGGCTCTGGCTAATGCTTGAATTCATAAGGTTCACATGATTAGTGTTATCCTCAGATTTTCTCTGGTGGGAATTCCAATGTTCCTACTAATTCCACCATTGGCAAAAAGCTGCAAATATGGAGCTAATTTTCTGATGAGGTTGCCACAAAGAAATGGCTACTGCTGACTGAGGCCATGGACAAACTTGTCAGTCCTTGGTGCTGGAGGATTTCAGACCTTCCAGCCCATGAGGGCTCACAGGTGGGGTCAAGCACCAGTAAACCTCACTTTCTCCAAAGAAAAGCTTGCGTTTACATGATTCTCTCACCCCAAATATTTTCTTACCACCTTGACTGCAGCACATCGGTGTCACTGTCTACTGAGAGAGCACCTCTACCCTGCTGAAGAGCAGGGGCTATTTTTCAGTGAAAAGCATGCCATGCTGTGGCTTGGGTGGCAGGTGGCAATTCTGGCAGGTTAAGGAAGTGTGACCTATGCACCAAAACCAGCTGTTAAACTTAGAAACTGCTTTGGATGTTTAATATCCTTCATGACCAGCCTTCCTGCTGCCTAAATATTCCCTTACATCTTCAGTTATTTGATGGCCATTGTAATCACAGGCCCTGCTAACTGCCTACAATGCAGTCTTTTAAAGCACTATTCACAGTAAATTCCATGCAGCTAAGCACATCTCCAACTTCAAGGAGATAAATAAGAATTAAAGAAACAGATATGATAATGTTTCACTTAAAGTCAATAGAATTGCTCATACACAGAATGCAAGAAGGAATTTACTCCATCATGGACCATTTGTCTTGTAATTCTGCCTGTTGTTGAGAACCAAGGCCAGACAGATGTTTAATATTTCAGGATCTTCTTGTGTTTAAAAGTCCTAATTTATGACAGGGGCACTTTACTAAAATTTTCAAAACAAAAAGCAAGTACTGTCAAAACCCCTTAATAAATGGGTGTGTCCCTTTCGGCGTATTTCTTTCTACCTGTTAGCTGGAAACAATAAAAATATGGCAGGTTGTTTTATTTAACACACAATAGACTCTAAGTGACGTGTGATGTAAATTGCATTTCATTTAAGTTCAACTTTAAGGAAAGACTAAGTAATTATTAAAATGAAGAAGAAAATTTATAGGCTTGTGGGAAATACCATTCAATTAATGTTGTACTTTGAATTTGGGTTTCATCACCTCAGGGATTGGGGTGTTAATATGGCAACTTGTGATAAGGAGTTTGGAAATCCAAGCTGAATTCTCTACTCTGCAGCACCAGTACAACTAGTTTGGATCTTTCTGTTTCCTGTCCCCTGCTTCTTGTGGGCAGTGAGTCACCTTCTGTACGGTCTTCATTCAGAGAGGATCACATGTCACTGAGCTGAATATGGTGGCCATCTTGACCTTGGAATGGGGTGAACCTCTGGAAGTTTGAAATCTCAGAGATCAGACAGAGGAGGGAAGGTTTTACCTGCGATCTATTGTTTCCTGAAATTGAAAGAGATTTCCTTGCTCATGACCCATATGATTCATCATGCTGGAAATGGAAGACTGGCTTGGAGGCCCATTGAACAGGGAATTTATCCTTAAAAGGATTGCTGTCTCTGAGGGCAAGAGAGCTGGACTGAGCTATGGACACCTCGTTCCCACAAGGAAAGGAACTGCAGGAGGTTTCTTCCCTCTGAGGGGATGGAGGCAGTAGCTTGGCCCATTTATATAAGAACATGTGATTAATCTTGGTATGCCTTTGTGTGGGGTTTTCATGTTGTCTCAATTACATGTGTCACCAAATCAAGCCAGCCTTTTTTTTTGGCTGCAAATTTTATAAGTGATTTCGAACCCACTTTGTTTTGGTTTTGTTTCAGTCAGTTAACACGTTAACTAAATTAACTGGTTAATTTCATATTGAATCTGCTCAATGAGATCAACTGGTGACAAAGAATAAGCCCCCCCAGCAGAAAAGGTATAGTATGTTGCAGAGAGGTGTTAAAACCTGATCCAAACGTCAATCTGTGTCGTGCATTTTCAATTGAAAACCACTAAACTCGAAGCATGCAGGAAAAAAGAGCACCTCATCTCAAAAACAAAAGCCTTAGATCACCCAGTCTATACACTCAATAAATTCAGACAACAGCTTTAGAAATATACCTGTCATAATGCTGTGTTACTAATAGGTTGCTGGGACAGGCTTTTTGTGAAAAATCTTTCATGAACCTGCTGCACAAGCCCTTTTCAAAATAAGAATGTCTGCTTCCCTGAGGACATAGGCATTAGGCAGTGCTGCAAAACTGAACATTGAGCTCTGCATTATCCACAGCCCACTGACATAGCCACCCCCGCTTCATGTTTGCTTCTTTGTGCCTGCTTAATGCTCTCCCCAGGATGTCTGTGCTGACAGTGGGGGATGAGGGAAGGCAGGAGGAGGCAGGGGGCAGTGTATGCTCCAGATTTGCTGTTGCTTCCACCATATTCATGTGATGTTTACTGCTAGGGTAGCGTTATGTATGTGAGAATCTACCATGTAAAGCAGACAAAGGTTCTGGTAAGAGCACCTGGCAGAAATTTAATTTCATTTCTCATAACCCATAGGTGTCAAGACTCTTCCTGACACCAGTGGAGCGAAGATTTCAGTCCAGACAGGCTAAGACTGACTAAAGCAGGTCTATGGGAGACAACACTTAAATCCTCAGCAGAAAACAGCTGACTGGGAAACCTTCTTGAACAGATTAAAGAAATCGTGAAAATTTGGGGGTCAATGTCTGTAAAGCTAACACAAAATACCATCCAGCCTTGTGTTCTGTTGGTCTGAGCATTCATGGATTTCTACTCAGTCCTACAAAACGAACCACTGGACATCATTAGGTGGACTATCTAACGTCCATCTAGTATAAGTTTTCCACCCAGAGCAGTCAAATCTGAGCACCTCACTCACTGCTCTAAGATTCAACAACACAACTTGAGCCACGGCAGGTGCAGGTGAAGAGCTCTGCAGGATTTCTTTCATCACTATCCTGTTGTTGAGATGCGAGTTCTGCGGAACATTCAGCTATAAAATACCTGGGGCTTTCAATTTGTAGAGAAGACACATATCCCATGTGGGAATAAAATTCAAGCAAGTTTATGTGAGTGTCATTTGCTAATCTTGTTTTCACTTAGTATTTAATAAAACATCATGCTGGAAAAGTACACTTTCGACTTTCAGATGTTCTTCTTTCTGGTTCATTTTGCTGGCGGAGCTTAAATGTTTGAGACTGCCTGCTCAGGAAGAAAATACAGCTGACAAAAATATTAAAACCACTTGATAAGCCCTGATTCATTACTAACTTCTTCTTTTCTTTTTACGGAATAAATTAAAACGAAATAACACTAGAAGCTAAAGTTACAGATTTAAACATCCATTTCTATTTTTGTTAATGTACTAGGTACAAATTTTTGCACTACAGTGGTCAATGGTTCACTGAAGTAAAAGCTTTAATGATGTTCACTTGAAGTCCTAAATTATGTATTTTCCTCTCTTCACAATGGACATTTCATGCTCAAAGCCAGCAAAAGTTTTTGTCTCCCCATCTGGTTAAGTTTATCCATAAAGCCATTCCTTTGATAGTTTAGGAATGACTGTGACTTCCACAGTCATTTTGCTTATGATTTGGTTTTTGGTCTGAAACAGGTATTAAATCTGTCATAAAGTAGACAGATTCAGTGGCTCTCGGTTACGCTCCAGCAGAAATTCTCCTTATGTCACTGAAGCCCTGGGCTTGTCTTTTCCTGCGTTTACAAAAGTGAGATTTCGCTGATATTAGTGGAGATCTCTTCTGTGCTGTAGCGGGGTCACCAGAGGCCCATAGGCTCAGATACCACGCGTGAGCAAGGTTCTGTCTCTGATCTAAATCAATTGCAGACCGAGATTAGCACCACTGACAGCATCTAGATTAGACACGCACAGTGGCACCCCAGTCGCTCACTCCAGTCTACACCGTGCACGTAACAATTATGCTTCCCCACGTTGTTAAACTACTTTCTGCAGCGATACGGGAGACCTAACAAAAGGATGTGCGATTCGCCGGACATGCTGTGCGGGCGCGGGGTGGGTAGTGATTAACAGGGTGCTTGCGAGGTGGCAGGGGAGACGATCGCTGCTGCAGACTGCATTATCGAAACACAAGGGAGCGGGAGCCGGGGAGACAGCAGCTCCGATAAGCTAGCACAACTGCATTCTGTAAGAGCTGAGCTAAAAGCTGAAGACGTGCACCTGTGTAAAATACATCATAAATATGCGTGTACCACCGGGATTTAACCCAGAACCTGGCCTGGAAACGGTGCCCGCAGAATTTGGAGGAAAGATCGCCGTGCGTGGCCCCGCGCTGCGATAAAGAACGCCTGCTTCATGACTCCGGTTATGGAGTTCTCACGACGCCAACAGTACACAAAACGGGAATGAAAACAGCACGGTGAGCAAGGAGATTTACACGGGCTGCCCTAATCCCGAGCCTAGAAAATGATGGCGAGATCCTTCTTTTTTTTTCCTCACAAAGCTTTAAGCCGTCCATCTTTTCTTTTGTCAACAGCACTAAAACAGTGAGTGAATACCCAGAAGTAGGTCACGATTGCTAATATCCAAGGATACCGTGTTTCTGTGGTTACCTTAACACTCCCTCCCTTTCTCCCTCTCTCTCTCCTTTTCTCAAACCAAAGCACAGCCCCCATACCGCCAATCGACACCAATGCGGCATCACCCACTTCAAAACTGCTGCTCCTGATTTACTCCCACATTACCCCACAGGGTCTGCAACACAGCTCCGGGCTCAGATCCAGATCGGTGGTGTCCACGCCGAGAGCCGGGAGCTGCAGGGTGCCAAGGTCGGCTGCCACATTGTGTCTGTCGGGCTGCCTGTGCTCTGTCATGCTGTATCATCACCTTCCCTGCACAATGGGCAGGACCAGCGGCAGAACTGCCAGAGATCACCACACCTGATGGGATGCTGGCAGGAATAAGTGGGCCTCCCTGCCCCACAACAGCATGCAGAGTCAAGGAGAGAAATTAGGTGCAATTCTGCAGTGTCACTGCATCTCCAACGCCTTCATGTGTGGCTGAAGGGGATGCTTCTCCCGCAGCTTTCCCAGCTAGGATGACAGAATAGGCTGAAGCTGTGGATGCAGGAATAGCGAGGCAAAGCCTGAGGCATAACCACAAAGCAAATCACACCGTGGTAGCTGTGTGCAAACCGGGCTGGCTGTGAGTTTGAAAGCTTGAGAAAGGAGCAGGCTGTGCACAGGCAGGCTTTGGAGACGTGACAATTTTAGCACTGATTCATCATGGGGTCAACTTGCCACAAATGGAACTGGGCCACGGTGTTTCAGGAGCTCCATACTGATTATGTTTAGCCAGGTGTGGTCGCTTGAACTTTAACCAGGAGGGATTCAAACCGAGGGTTTTCCGCTTGTAAGGCTGATGCCGTTTCCGTGGAAACAAGGCAGCTAGATATCCCTTCCCATAATCCTATCCACCAAAGGAATTTGTGGAATTTGGAGCTGCGGTGCTTCTGAGTTTCCAGTAGTCGTCATCTTTTCTGAGTTTTCTGTGGCTGGCTGCACAGCAGACTCTCTCTCCAAGATTGCTGGTTATTTGGGATGAGTGGTGGACAGTTAATTTGCTTTATCTATTTGTTTTCCTCCTTCACTCTTTCTCAGTAGAGTGGGATTTGATTCTCGTGGTGTTGGAAGTGTTTCACCAAATACCAGGAGGGAGGAAAAGTGGTGGGTGGGGAGTGAGAAGATTCCAGCTTTTCTATCTTTTCAAATCCTTTCTTTACTTTTTCTGTTAATAAACCCCTTACCTTTACAATAAGTTGCTGGATTTTACTTTCAACCCTGAAATAATGAGTAAAAGCAGCACACCAGGCTTTGCACCGTGCTTTTGAACAAATGGGGTGCTCTTTCCCTTTCTGGTTTTTTTGAAAGGACCTATGAGGTGGTAGAGGCTGCTGTGACAAACAGCCTGGCAGCTGTGGTCCACTTGCAGCAGACCTATAAAGTAATGTGACTATTAAACTCTCTAGCTCTAAATTTGGCATGTATTTATCCTTATTTGTTGCTGACAACAAGGTTCATGCCAACCAGCTTTCATGTTAGGCTACTCAGGGAGCGCCCACAGCAATGGGAAACACACCGGTCCACACAAACACCTTTGCAGAATTTGGATTAGAGCTCCTGCTGGTACCTACTAGCAAAGCCCAGCAGTCATTGTTTTAGGACCATACCACTCAAAGCACCTGGACTACTGAATCCAGTAATGGCTGTGGACTTCACTTAACACTTGTTTAATCCAGTAGGGGCTGCATGGTGTCTACACCAGGAAGCTCCTTACACCTTATCAGCCACTTTCTGAAAGTATTTGCAGAAAGAACAACGTGTCAATTTTAGCCATTTTAGACACCAAAGGAGTGCCAGCAACTTTCCAATTTGTCAAACTAACACTTCTGCCCTATTTTCACCCAATGCAGATAAGTCACATCTTCCTTCCTGTTGCTGTCAGCACCCCGAAAAACCTCTGGAAGTCAGTCTTGATTCAAACAGACTCCAAACCCTTGGTTCAAACTCATCTGACACATCAGAAGGTGAAGAATTCAGCACTTAAAATGTGTTCAGTGAGAAATCATGCCTACTGTTAAAAAGCAAATTATGCCTAATTTTGCATTTACACTTCTCTGGTCAGCTTGACGGCAACTGTAGAGAGTTTGTTTCTTATTATGCTTTTCTCCACTAAAACAAAGAGTTCTTTAACATCTGGTACTTCCTCCTCATGAAGGTACTTACACTATAGTCCAGCCACTTCTCAACCCTCCTTTTGATAAAGGTAACATGTTAAGCATCCTCAGGCTTTTACTAGAAAGTATTATCTCAAATTATAATTCCAACTTGCTCAATCTTTTTGGAACTCTTCTCTGCAAATTCATCAGTTTTTCAATATTCTGCTGAAAATGTGGACACTCAAGCACTATCCAGTAGCCCACTAGCAGTGTCACCAATGCCACTAGCGAAGGAAAGCGATCACATTACTGCAAGGCGTTATTCCTCTCTCTACTCATCCAAGAATCACATTCAGCCTCTTTTTATATTAACATCTGTCAGCTAATGAGTTACCCAGCCAATTCTTGATGGAGATGCATCTGTAAATTGTCCAGATACCCTGTTTTAGATTGTTAGCTATGTTACACAAACCATTTACATCTCCAGCTAGTGGAAGTAGTCACTTCAAGGGCTTCTTTTTCCATCAAAAGACACAGCAAGTCAATGGTACAGGCCTGCCCACCTGTCCCTTCTCCCACCGTGCCCCAGGGCATCCCAGCTTTGTGCTTTACAAACCTGAATGTACAATCGCTAGCGCCAACGCCGTTTTCCAGTTTGCATGATTCTAGCGTCACTCTCAGTCCCCGCAATTCAACCAAGATCTCCAGAGAGAGGGCTACAGGCTGCCCCTTCACAAACCATGGAGTAACTACCCCAGCCTAGGAAGACGTGGCGAGTAGGGAGGAAGCCCTTTCAGGCAGAAAAAGAGGAATGCTACGAAGAAATTGAGCAATGGGTCAAAATGTGCAGCAGCGGCCAAAATGGGCAGAAGACAGGCAGACAGGGAGGATCTGCTGCGCTGGCTGCCTTTTTAAGCAAAGCTTTCTTTTTTCCTCACCATCGACCTCTGTCCCTCAGCTCCTCATTCACTGTTTTGCCACTCTGCCCATGCTACTTTCCTCTTCAGTGTCCTTTCTCCCGTTGTCCTTTCCTCCCAGTTGGCTTATTCCTACTTAAACTCACCCTCTTCTGCCAAAGCTCCTCATGGAAACGGTCCTTTTCCTGCTGTTTTCACATGCCTCTTTCGGCTTCTGTGTGTCACCCCCTTGTCCCTTGTCCTCCTCCTGCTCCAGGAGGTTTGAACGTCTTCAGGACAGGGACCACCTGGAGCCATGTTCACTCGGTCCCTTTTGCCAGAGGGCCCCTGTGCTTGCCAATTTTATTTTAGCTGCCACCCTAATAAATGTGACTAATCGCAATCGGACTGTGATGTCTAGTAGGAGAGACTGATGAAATAATTGTGTGAAGCAGCCCGGCTGATGGCGAAGCACAGCAGGCATTAGCTGTGCCAGCCTTACATAACATTGCAGGTTGAGTGAGAAGCACCAGAAAGAACGCACTTCTTATTTCACCCCTTTCTCCCTCTTCACTAGTATAACAAAAAAGACAAAAACAGGCGGTGGGTGAGGAAAGGTTTTCTTTTCCGATTTTGCTGTGGTGCTGCTGCATGCCTGGGAGCAGGTCCCTTGGCTCCTGTTAGGGTGGGAGGGACAGCCACAGCTCTGCATCAGCTCGGGACTCGCTCCAGCTCTGATCCCACACGGTTTGCTGGGCGCGGAGTCAGGTGTCACTGTTAAAAAATGCTTCTCTGCCTTCTGATTCACGATGACTTTTTTCCCCCCATCTTGCAGTGGATATGAAATAAAACTCAAGGTTCAATATAAGGCTAGGAGTGCCTGCCTTCTCTCGTTAATTTGTTACAACCCCCGTCTTGTTCTGACGTGTGTGTCGCTTTAATGGCAGATATTTTCTAAACACCTTTCTGAGAGATTGAAAAAGAACCATGAAAATGAGAATGGGGAGATGGATGGATGGACGGATGGACGAGGGATGCCTCTGTTACAAGAAGCGAGCACAGAAAGCTTGGATTAGGGGGAACAGCTGGTGCAGATTCAATAATCAACTGCTCTGAAAGAAAAGCCTATTTTTTTCTCATCCCATGGTATTAGAGAACAGGATACCAGAGCTGCCAACCTTGCAATTGAAATCTGCCCACACAGAATAGCAAATTCCCCTTGGCTTGCATTTAAACGCTCCTGGCTCGTTGCAACTCCATACAGCTTTAATACATACATGTGGTCTGCATATCTGCCTGCAAACAGAACGCTGCACTGCTTCTCTTAGCATGTCCACCTTAATTTCAACACCAAGAAGAGAAATGGGGTGTGGGGAGAGAAAGCAGAACAGGCTGCTTATTGAGTTTACAGCTGCTGCTGCGAATACTGGTTAGATTCTGCCTGCTGATCGGGATTCGTTTCCACCACAGGCAGCAGGATGGGGCAGCAAGCATTAGTTTAACAGGCTTAGGACGTTACTCTTCAGGACAGCCCCTGGGGAATAACACAACCCTCCAAGGAGCAAACGTGCGGCTGGGAACCATCCCAGCAAGCTGGCGCGTAGAAGGGCTGTGGCCCCCTCGGCAGAAGGTATCCACAGGGAGCAGTCGAGCCGCTACCGAAGTCTCAATAAGAAGAACAGGGAGGCTTGCTGGCTGCGGATTTTCCCGTGTTGTTGTAATGCAAAACACGGCAGTGTTACCAAGACTTTCTTGGAGCCTGTCAGCAGCAGTAGCTGTAACTGACTCTTCTTACCCTCCCTGACAACACGCCTCCATCCCAGCCTGGATAGTCAGCCCTGGGAGACCAGGAATAAAGCCTCTTTCCTTGTTCCAGCAGTGTCTGAGCCATCTTGCTGGGCTGCAAACCCACTCGGGAGCCTGGGGACAGCCTGTGATCAAGAGACTTGAACGTGATGGTGACAAACAGGACAGCGAATCGCTGCCAAGCAGAGACGTTTTTCTCTTCCTTCGGCCAGGTGTGAATAATAGGTTAAGGGCTCTGTTCTGTTTTTAACGCACTCTTTAGTTGGGAAGATCAGGATAACAACACTGACCACAACTCCTGTTACCAAGCAATTTTAATCCATAACAGCACACAGAATATTCAAAGGGAGAGAGCCCAAAGGCTTAGACTGCAGGTTTGCAGCAGAGCACCCCATCAACAGTCACGTCATATTCCTGTTTATTCAGTGGCCTGCTTTCTAAGGGAAAACACAGCTTACCCCTGCTGCCCTGAGTGCATGGAGAGGAATGGAAGGGGCTGCATGAAAATGTGTCAGCCTGGGCCCCTCCTGTGCTTCTTGCAGAAAGGAAAGGAATATATTAATGCAGATGATTTTGTTACATAAATACATGTTGTATCAGGGCCATTTTTAGCATTTGTGGGGGTGTGAAGAACTTCTCCAAGCTGCGTATCTATTTCATAGGATTCAGCTGAACTGAGGAAAAGGACAGAGAGTTTTAAGGTAAACTATCAAGATACATTTTATTTAAGCCCACACAATCCTGCACGACAAAGGAAAGATTTCACTAGCACTGCTCTGGCCTTAGTAATGCTTTTTAATGCTTTGTAACAGAAAGGTCTCTTAGCATAATTGGATAAAATTAAGGGCAGATTTGTCATCAAATTTCAAATAATAGATCTGCCATTTGGCTTCAGAGAATTTCTGTTTCTTTAAATTCCATAGGGCTGCAACATCCAAAGAAAATGGAATTTTAAAATCAAGAAATATTATTTTTAGTTTAATCTCAAAGTAATTTAGGATTCAAATAGATAATTTTCTAGTCAGGAAGGAGCCAATTTTTGGATGAAATATAAAATCTGGGGGTAATTTAACAAATCAGGTTCGTAACACACAGAAATTGTCTTGATTTCTTAGCAGTTTCCTATTACCTTTTCTGCTTTAGCTTCACGCCCCATCCGTCGCTGCGGACGCATCTTGCTTTCTTTACCCTCCCTGATATATCCGTCCATACAGAAGGCTAAGAGCAGCCTTGAGAGTCACTGCAGCTCTCAGCAGAGCCTTGCCAGCTGAGGACACGTTACACCCATGCTCAAAATGGGACCAGCTTCTGTTGTGGGTGTGAAGGTGGATGGAACTGGCATGAGCAAAACTGGATTTTGCCCTCCTTCCCCACTGGAAGCAGCAAGGAGATCCTCTGATGTTGTTCAGTTTTTTCATATTATCTCCATAGCCAAGGACGAGGGGCAATGGGTCTAAGATGGAACGTGGGAGGTTCCATATAAATATCAGAAGGAACTTCTTCACAGTGAGGGTAACGGAGAATTGGAACAGGCTCCCCGGGGGGGTTGTGGGGTCTCCTTCTCTGGAGACACCTGAAACCCGCCTGGATGTGTTCCTGTGCGACTTGGTCTAGGTGATCCCGCAGGGGGATTAGACTAGGTGATCTTTCAAGGTCCCTTCCAATCCATATGTTCTGTGATTCTGTGATTCTTGAAATAAATTTTGTGAGACTGTGTTTTACTTACAGAAAGGTGTCCCCAAAGGTAAATTTTAATGGGATGAACTAGTTCTGCAATTTTGCAAGAGGGAAAAATGAAAAGAACATAAAAAGTGAAGTTTTTATAAATAATCTAAGTTTGGCAACTTTGCTAATTTACAAATAGTTGTCTAAACTCTGTTTCTCAGAGCCTGCAATGCAATCCACATGACAGATCCTAACTGGGTCACCGGCAGCTAGAAGGAGAAAGGGTTACCTAAATAAATCTAATTCAATATTTAGCACATCCATGGCAGCCTCAGTTTACAAATACGCTAAAAAAAAAGTCATCTCATTTCATCAACTCAGACAGAGGTACGAGTCTGTATTTTGGACACGTCACAGTTGAGGAATTAAACATTTCTGACACAGGGGTCAAGTTTCTTAAACTGATGTTTTAAATTAGTCCTGAATCAGATACCACCTGTGAAATTCTGCTCTAATCAATTCATTTAAATCCACCCTCTGAAATTATGGTTTAAGTGGAAGCAAGAATTTATTTCACTGGTCACATGGGTGCTTTTTGGTGGTGTAGTGACAAAGAAGATTCACAAAGCACCTGTGCTCTCCATATTTGCTCCTCAGTTCTCCATTCACTTATTCTATTGATAACTTTTTCCTGGGTAAATTTTTGAGAGACTGAGCTCCAGATGAAAACTTTTCCTTTTGTTAATGGAACAAAAAGTGAAAATCATTGCTCAGCATTCATCAGATATGAAGACAGGATGTTGTGGCTTGAATTTAAGTGGGTTTCTTGCCTGAGGCGTTGGGAGTTTGCGATGGCAACTTGTGATGTTCAGCTTGGAATTCCAAGCTGAACTTTTGTGACTCTGCAAACTAGTATGACTGGTTCAGAGCTTCTGGTTTCCTGCTTCTTAACTTTTTTCATCTGTGTTCAGACAACACGTGTTGCTGGAGCTGAGCACGGCAACTATTTTGCCTTTGGAACATGGTAAATTGAGAGACTGGAGATTAGGAACCTCAGAGATCAGTGCAGGGAAGCTTTCACCTTCCATCCATTCTTTGCTGAAATTGAGTTTTACTTCGTTCATTCATGGTCCACAGGAATTGGCATGATGGAAATGGAAGACTGGCTTGGAAGCACATGGAACAGGGAACTGGCCCTTAGACAGACCACTACCACTGAGGAACATATGCAAGGACTGAATGGATTCCACATTTCCACAAGAAAAAGAACTACTGGAAGTCTCTTCCCTTGGAGGAGGCAGAGAAAGAAGCTCGACTCCGTTACATAAGAACATGTGATTAGTCCCTGTGTGTCTCTAAGCTGGGCTTTTTTATGTTGTGTGAATTAAATGTGTCTTGTTGCTTTTTTCCCCAAACAAGGCTAAATTTTCATGTTGCCCACAGCTTTCACAAGTGGTTTTGAACCCTACTTGTTTTGCTGATGTTTTGGCCCTCTAGCACAATAGCTAAATTAATTACTTGATCTCCTCTCAACATAAATGGCAAGCCAGGCACGAGTTGAGATCAACCTTTGTCACAAGAGAAATGCAGTATAATATAATGATAAAGACTTCTGCGTGGACCCACAGACTCCAGAGCCCAGCTTTGGTCAGTGTTAACTGTAGAAGGAGATCTAGAAATTCAGAGAGACCTCAGAGAGGTCATAATATGTGGGGGAAAATAAAACTGTTAAAACTATATTTTACACAGGCTGACTGCCCAAATACACAAGTTTCTGTCTCCGAGGAGGAAATAAAGATCTTTGGGATATACATCTTGAAACAAACAAAATGCATTTGTAGCAACAATGCATTCAACATGAAAAAAATAAGGCTCATGTTCAGAAACACTTGAACCTTGTTCAAAATAGGTCATGTGCTGGGAAGAGGAATCCATTACCAACTATGAGGACAGACGGACAGAAAGAATAATACAGAGGTAGGTTTCTAATACCTTTTGTTTCCATTCCAAACAGAGTATCTCAAGACATTTGCTTACTCTCATTGGTTGCCACGTAATAACATCACAAGAGCCCGTTTCAGCGTGCCACAGCTGAGACTTAAGGGAAGTATGCAAAACTCAGACCTCACCCAACAAGTCACAGTGACAAGCAGGTTAAAATTAACAGGACCTGTAAACAATAAAACCAGTGAAATAATCCTCTTAGACTGCTACTTTGCATTGCGAGAGAGAAAGTGAGGAAAATATGGAAAAGGGGGGGGGAAATGCAGTTCAATTACTTCAGCAAGTGGCTGGGAATCAGGAATAGATCAACATGGGATTTTGTGAAGATGCCACTAAATTCAGTATTCATAGCAGCAGTTCCAGCTTGGATATGATACCCCTGGGCCAGCTGGAAGCCGCCAGTAAAGACACAGTGGTATCCCCTGGCATCAGGCACCTCACCAAAGCGTCATTCTGCAGTCAGAGGAATTCAACCTGAAGGGTGACTGAACATAGCTAAAATTTGTGTGTCACAGCTTCTACACAACTGAAGGGTTTAAGTTAGGGACTCTGAGGTTCTTGTTTTCTTCTTACATAAGAAATAGGGTACTGCAGGTGTTTCAGCTTTGTTCTTGTTGCCGTTTTTCCTGGCAGCTGAAGCAATGTCACCAGGTATCTCCACCTCCTCCCCACCAACACCATTCCAGGTAGATATTTGACAGTGGAACAATGTGGTGAACTGGGTTAAGTGACATTATCTGGGCTAAAAGAACCCTTGCCAAAAAAACCCAACCAACCAAATAAACTCCAAGGATATTAGATAAACATAATCAGTTTATCGGTGCCCTTGTAGTGGGCATATTTGTCTTCAGAGGCATACATCATCCCCATGGGTTGACCACAAGAGTGCAGAGGTGCCTAACAGGTACTGAATCCATTCTGAAAAGCCTTTTCCCAAGGATCGTGAACATTTGAAGTGTTTCATGAACAGAAACAACAGGGGGAAAGCAAAACCAAGCAAGTCACAAATTCATAAAGAACCTGTGAGAAGCAGAACGACCTTCACTCCTCTTCCCTCGTCTCTCGTCCTTACAGAGAGAGGGAAAAATGTTGATTTTACCACATTGCCTGATCTTTTTCTTTTAACACACACAAACCTGCTGCCAACAAAGGATGTATTTGTCCTAAAGTGCTGATTTATTCACTGTGCGACACAAAAATTACATTATAAGGACATGGACACAGTATTTATTTAATCACTGCAACACATCACATTGCTACTCACTGGAATTTCAAGATAACCACAAAGGAGTTTAGAATCAAAAATTTCCTTAGGTAAATGACTTCCTCTTTATTTTCATGCTAGACGTTATTCTAGGTATCAATATATATGTATAAACGTATATTGGGAGGTTTTGCTAGCGCTGTACACCGTGGCAGCCTAGCTGTCTTTGACAAATGTTGCCTAACTCTGTTTGATAAATGTTCCCTTTAAAATCTTTTCTTTATAACATGAAAAGTCAATGCCCTAATTTTAAGTTGCCCTTTGAAAGTGAGCCAGTATTCAAATGGGTATCGACTCCAGGCCTGCTGGTTGTTCCACAGCAGTGTTTGGAAGGCTGCTGTTCTAATGAATGTGCTAACATTTGATACACACACTAACAAAATCAATAGTGCTATTTTTAAAAAAAAGCATATGGCTTTCCAAGTACACTGCCACTACCCCATTGTGCAGAAGTCTACTGGAAACCTCCCTATATGACTAAATTAATGTATCTAGCTTGTTGCTCTATTTGCTTGCCAAAATGCATGACACCAGACTTCAAGAACATTCAAAGTCAGCCTCTGCAGCAGAAAAAAACCCCCGTGCTTATTTAAGTTTGAAGTGTGTGTGGTATCCAAAATCTAAAACCCCCCTGCCAGTGTCAATTTTTCCTCACTCCCGCACTGACATTGGCACAGAAGAGACCTAGGAGACCTAACACAGCTTTTCACATCAAAAATTCCTGCTTCTGTGGTTTCTGAATGAATTGGGTGGCTGTGGGCAGAGAATAAAATGTGTTTATAGTCACTGTTGTATAAATTAAACCCTGTTCTTTTGCTCCATGCCTTCAGCAGGCAAACACTGAGAGGCTCTTGAATCTAAATCTTATGTCTGCTGCAGTCCATCCAAGTCACCTTGTTTTCCGCGAAGCTACTGAAAATACCCAATTCATGTGGCTGAAAAGGAAACCGGTAAGTGAAAGGAACGTGTGTAAGAAGCAAACCCAGACAACATCCACATGCAGTGTGTATTCAAACACTTTGATTCACACTGACTTGATTCCAGCTCTGAAAGTGTGTCTTCTCTCCTTAGGGAACTGATTCAACGCCATAGTAAGCGGGAATAGACTTGAATCTATGTAGCGCTAAACACATCAACAGTTAAGGGAAGATCAAGTGGACAGGTAATACTCTATTATTGCATTCAAGCCACTGAAAATTTCTGTAACTTAGGATTATAGAACCATGAGAATCAATAAAAATCAGTTATTTCCATAATTTGATTCTTCACTGCTAGTGGCACCAATTTCACTGGAAGAAATAGACATTTCTTCACGCCCGTTTGCGTATGCCAGTGCCAGGCAGAGGTTAGCTGGAAAAGAAGCCAAGCAGCTACACCAGAAGAAAAACTCAGATTTTAAGTGAAAAAAAAATTTACCTTTTTCTTCTACTTTGAGCAAGCACCGGTCATGGCAGGAAAAATATCACTTTAAAAAACCCAAACACTTTACCAGATTGTATTTCAACACTACGGCTTCAAACGAAAATATAACTCAGCACCTGGGTATCCTTCTGAACTCCCACAGAACTGATATGGAAAAGAATATTCTTAGCAGAGATTTGGTAGATAGTCACTAAATAGAAAGTTTGGTAATTCAAAACCTATCAAAGAATATTTCATCACACGGTGAATGATTAGACAGGGAAGTGCACAGTCACGGTCTGTTATCAAGCACAGAACAGCATAAATAGGAGCCCAAGCGCTTTGATGAGTTCAAAGTGCATCGTAAGCACAAAATCAAAGAATCTCATAGGGAATATACATCATGTTCCATGTAATATCTCATTTTGGGATAGTAGGAGTGGTTTTGTCTTGGTGGAGATTATCACCGTTGGCCTTCTGTTCTGCTTCTTGCCTTGTCCTCCTGGATGTCTGGTGAGTGTCCCTGTCAGAGATACTACCAAGCCAGCTGTGTCACAGCTACCAATTCATTGCAGCAACTCCTACCTCTACAAACTATTCCTCTCTCTTTTGGGGAGGGGATTACTAAGAAAACATAGTTTTAAAAAATGGTCCTTGCTTCTCTTGGAAGAAGAATCAAAAACTTCTGTGCAGTGTTGTTCTCCTGGCTGCCCACAGAACCACAGACCTGGGCAGGGCACACGAGTGAGCCTGTGCCACAGCTGCAGCTCTGCCTGGGCACAGCACTGGCTGCCTTGGACCATACTTGTGTGAAAACCTGGGATGAAATCTCCTGCTTTGCTAGCAGTGGCAGTAAGCTTAAAGCTGTGATGGTGATGCCCAGTGCTGCAGCAGTCCGCTCTGGCCTGCTGGCATAGTGCAGATCTAAATCTCATCACCATTTCCAAAAAGAGAAATTAGTTGAATTACCCAAATATCTGCATACCAAGTGAGGAACTGGTCCCCATGTTCCTGGGCTCCAATGAACTGTCTTCACCCTACCTTCCCTTCTACGGAGACGCTGTAAAATTAAACCAATGGCCTCTATGCATCTATAAATGTGTGACACTGGGCATGCAGGGAGGAACAAACCTAGTCTGCCCAGCACGCACAGGCGGTAGGATGTAAACAGGAAAGAGTGGGAAGGCAATCTCTGCTGCAGGCCTTTCTAATGAAACTATATTGGTGAAACTACAATCCAGTAAGGAATAGGCAGGAGAGCACAGGAAACAGTCTATAGATCCACAGCTCAGTCTGACCCCACATGATTCAAACTGAAGCAGCAACCTTGTACAAAAGCCCAGGGGTCAGTGGCTGGAAAGGTACTACCTGATGATGCCATGCAAACAGCAGACCAAGCAGCTGGGCAGGTTTTAGAGCAGCATTTACCACTCCTGCAGAAGACTCCAGAAGGTGAGAGGAAGACAGCTGAGGCCATGACGGTGATGGCAGGGTGGAGCAACAATGAGGTCTGCTGACAAACATTTCTATAGCATCACTTGGACCACCAGGTTACCACAAAATCTGCGGAATCCTCCACCACATCTTTCTGTCTCGCAGTATTTAATCTGCTTCAGTGAAAACAGACCTTCACCAAAACGTTAAATCCCTTACATAATGGTCTGTGGCCCGGGCCACAGGACATCAGAGCGTCTAGCATACACATATTAGGTTCGTTTCCGGGCAGCTGTTCATCAGATCTAACCTGATCAGACACCAGCTTTTTTTCTAATTCAGCTGGCAAGCCTTTCCACACGTAAGTAATATAAATGTGTATTTCCACACAGACCAGCAGATAATATTGTTTTGCACCCGGAACACAGGCTTTACTGACTTTTTGAGCTCCTTTCACTCCTCAGGCAGTTTGTTCAATCATGATTTGTGGTAAGCAATTTCCACCACGCTGGACAAAATCTTCCCTGTTTATTGCACGATCCCTCCGACTGTAGAGAGTATTCTGTCACAATGCAAAGTATGTTATGTGCGTGGAAACATTCTGGTGGTTGCAACAATACCACTGGATTGTGGTAAGCAAAGATGTTTCAGAAAGGGAATGCCTTCATTATTGACAGGCTGAGATTTTCATGGGAAGCAAATCACCTCCGAGAAGTGGTTCTCTAGATGTGACACTTTGCCCACTTTTGCAAGAGAACTAGCAATACCAGAAGGCATTAATGTGTCTTATGCAAATTCATAGATCTGATTAAAGCACTAAGAACATTTCCTTCAGGCTCACTTAAGACCCTTTGTAGAGTGAAACCCCTGATAAAAGTAACAGCCATCTAACACAGTGGGACAACTGCTGGGCTCGATGACGGGTGGAGCAGAAGGATCCTCTGGCTGAAACAAATACAAGTTCAATGTGTGTGCCTGTGTGTTGTGTGGAGAGAGAGCAAAACCTGCCTGAATAGCAGTGAGTGACATTGCAGGATTAACCCAGGGAGTTAGCAGAAGGCTCTGCTGACACACAATACAGGCAGATTTGAAGCACATTTTTATTATTTCTAATGCAAACAGGCAAACAAGATTCTGTGCTCATTAGCTACAAATAAAATTGTTTAAGATGAAACCTCTTCAGAAACTTCCACGGGGAAGAAACTCAGAAAAACACCTGCTACTCAGAGGAACAGTGGTGCCCAAATGATCCCTGGCCACATCCTCCTGCTTGTGTCAGAGGCACTTCCATCTAGCAGCCCTGTTAGTACCTGGCAGCAAAACAGGTACCACTGTACTACTGATCTGTTGTTAGGGTCAGTGGGACTGATGGAGCATGCGCTGCGCTGGCAGGACGCCAACATGCATCTTGTGCCGCAGCACCGATTTTGAAATCTAAAATTTACGGGGAAAAAAAGAAAGGCCCAGGATTTCCTGTAGATGAAGCATTCTAATTTGCATGAATGCAAGTGACAGACTCTTTGGAGGTTTCCACATTGCATTCTGCTTTCATCTCAATGAGCATTAATTTATTTTTCCAACAAGGGAAAACCCACAGGACACTGATTAGGAGAGGGAAACTGTGGTGGTTGTAATGTTCTGCTTCACTCAGTTGATCATACTGTATTTAGATGGGTATACGTGTAGGTGTGTGTAGTCTCTACTGGCCAGGTTTCTCTGAAAGGAGCTACATTAATTGCTGTGGCAATTAAGTAAAGCTCCAGCAGATCACACCCAAACTGAATTAAGCCACTGAGCTCCTCAAATCTGTTTCACACAAACGGTGAGCAGCACATGGATGCTGTTGTTCCTCATCAGCATGAACCTATCTAACTACAGGTTCCTCAGGTTTGAGTATGCTCTGGCCAGCTCCCATGACTTTAGACATGCCCCCTTTGGCCTGAAAAAGTAGAGTGAGTAGCTGTCTGCCAGTTTAGCGTGCTGAAATAGCTGGGCATTGGCTAACATGCAGCTGAGATACTTGTGGAATTATAGCCTGAACTGTGAAAAGCAATGCTTTCCTCTCTGCAAAACGAAGGCACTATGCCAGCTAATAGAGCTGTGGCAACTTTACATTTGACTGCCCAGAGAATAATTTAAACACCTGGTGCTACAGTGTAATAGAAGAAAGAAGTAACTTGGTCTAAATTACTTGGCTTTGTATTAACTGATTAACCTCTTGCAAGACGTGCTTACATTTCACAGAACAGCATGTTGTGAGAACCAATGATTCTTTTGCAAGCTGTAAAATACAGTCACTGAAAGTGCAAATGAAGCAGCCAGTGCCAAGCAGCACTATACCTCTGCCCTCTTTGTATTTATTGTGTGTCAAAACAAGCTGCAATGTCACTTTCAGAGCCCAGAGATGCAGGACTGAATTGTACACTCTGACGGTACTACCAGCATGGTGGAAGAAGCCTGACACTGTGTTCTTTGCCTCAGACAGCCCTACCAAACCTGAGAGGACCAGGTACTCACATCTGGTGCCGGTGGTGGGGCAAGATGCAGCTGCACTGCAGGTCTTGGCTCTGGGTTCTGAGGGCATCTCCTGCTTCCCCCTGACAAGGGCTGTCGGGTCAGAACATCATGTTTACTGCCATGTCCATTACAGCCGTACAGGTATTTGGGGCCTTTCTGCTCCACAGAAACATATTAGTTTTTGCAGGTGTTTGGGCACCTCAGCACATCCCATCCTCTAACAGAATGTACAGCCTCTCATTCCCTGAACGACCTTACAGGACAGACACTGTGCCACTGGCTTCCTCAAGCAGAAGTCAAGGGCTTTGCAGCTGCATGCATGGCCTGCCTAGGCATGAGAGTGCCTGTGGCACAAGCAGCAAGGAGACCAGTCATGCACTGGGAATGCAAGGACTCGCCTGTGGTCTTCAACAGGCCCATTGAGATGTCCCAGAACGGGATTTGCCCTTGCCTTGTTCTGCCAAATGGATGTAAAAGCAACAGAGAAAATGCACAGAGAAGATTTTCCAGACTGTCATCCAAGTCCAGAGGGGGAAAAGAGAAAGAAGTGTAACAGAAAGAGTAAAAATGAAAGCAGGCAGGGAACTGGTCTCACAGCCCTGCCCAGTACAGGACATTCAGGTCCCTGATGAGGGACCCCCTTGAACTACCTTTCCTTGGTTACTGAAGTAGACACATACATGAACACGTACATGAAACAAAAATCAAGAAACAAGTAGGAAATAAATAGGAGTCAATTTTAGTACTATTTTAGAAAACCCTACGAATATTAAAATTACCTAATCCTTAGATTAAAGCCATATCAAGGGACCAGAGTGATATATAATTGCTCTGCTGCCTGGATTATCTGATGGAGTAATGCTCAGAAGCCCGCTTGCCAACTGCAAATACAAACCTGGTTTATCACATCCCCAACAAAGTAGATTATATTTTGTGGTGCCTTTATCCACATGTTCAATCAACAGGACTGCATTACCTTCCCCAGTGACCTTCACATTTCTCTTCCAAATTGAACAGCCAGTTCCCAGCTCCATCTAAGGTAACTCGACGTAGTGTCAGCTGTGGGGCCTGGGGCAGAGCTTCTCGGTGGCATCAAGGTCTGAAGAGTGAAGAAAAGCCTAAGCAGAGGAGACCTTCACGTTGAACTCAGAATGGGCTCAGCCATTCTGAGAACTTTGTGGTTAACCAGGATCCTGCCATGAGTGGTGTCAGGCACCAGAAAGAAAGGATTATCAAACTGCAGAATTTTCTCAGTGTTGATTTAACAAAGTAGTTAATTATGTGTGAGCTGAAATCCATGTATTGATGCAGACTGTGACTTGAGGTCCGAGTCAGAAAAAGGCAAAGGTATGGATTGAGGCTCACTTATGAGGCTGGAAACTTATGATTTGATCTAGCATGATTTTCTCCGGTTCTGAAGGACTTTACAGGTCATATGGGCCTGTGTTATCGATCTCATTTGGCATTTCAAACACTGCCAAATGAGAAACTTTTGTCTTCTGTGTTTTAATCCACCCGTCTTTGGAAGCTTGTGGCTTCCCCAAAGTAGAGCTCAGTTCCAGGAAAGATCTTCTCAGAGACCCTTCCTGCTTACTTGAGTACTAAAAAAATGGCAAAGGGAAAGTGTTCTCTGTTTTACCACATTTTATCATGCACAAAAGAGGTTTATTTGTTTTTTAACTGAGATGAAAAAGTTTAAAGTTCGCCCTTATCGATAAGTGTATTAAGACAAAAGTCCCTAGATACTTTAAAACTCTGATCATATAGTTCCAGCTGTATTATCCATAGGGAATATGGTACAACTAAGTAAATCTGCTATGCCTGCTGTATATTCAGTTAGCTCTGCTAGTTTTGTCCCATCCATATGCTCAATTCATCTCAGTGTTCACCAAATATTTTTAAGCTTGTTGAGTACATGTGTGCATTACAAATAAGAACTGTGGGAGAAAATATGGGTATTTTACGCACCCCAGTGCATGGATGGACATGAGTACACCACAAATCTGCACTGAGTTGTGAGACATTGTCCCTTCTTCTCTTATCCTTCCCCTTCAGAAAAAAGACCAAAACCCAATCTATAGGAAATCCCATGCCCGTGGAACAACCTGCCCACTCGCTGCGCATCATGGGCTCCCATTGCCCTGTCTTCTCACGCACAACCGAGGCTCTGCCAGTGGGGAGGCTAAATGGGGAACAAATAGAGGGACAGTAAGGATGATGTCGGCAGAAACTGCAAGAACCGCCTTCTGCTTCTCTTTCTTTCAAAGGCTTGTGCACAGTCATTTCCCTCCATTGTGGCCAAGGTAGCATATGCATTCATGGTGTGCTTGCTAAAGAAATGCCAGCTCTGGCCAGCAGAGAGGCTGTCTAAGAGCCTTTATTCTACCAGCCCTTTGGAGTTCAAACAGTATGGCATCCTTGACTGGGAGCACAACACCAGCTCTTATGTTAATGAAGATTACAGTGAAGAATGGAGGGGATGAAAGCCTGGCTGCTCCTCCACTGATAACAATGCAAGGGATTTTCCTTTAGCACACCACAGTGCTCAACTCTAGCTAGGTTCCATCCTAACTTTCTTTACAAACTGTTTCAGAGGTTTCATAATGGGGCTGGAAAAATTTACATAGAGATAAACCCTTCATGTCAGACCTCAAACAAATGTAAAAAAAGGGATGTTATTTTTTGTGAGAAGGACTCAGAGATGAACCACTAAAGCACTGCAAGTACACATCTGAATGAGAAGGAGGTGTGCATTTAGAGACTGAGCTAGTTCAACTGAGCAATCGCAAGGAAGTCAGATTAGGTTAATTTACCCAATTTGATAACTTAGATTGTAAAAATTAACACCTTTTTTCTAGTGCTTTTAAGCCACATTATACCAATCTGAAGCACTTTGTTTTCTGTTAAATTCGGTAGAATTACTCAAGAAGTCTGTAAAGAAGAGTTTGGTTCTCATTCACTTCCGGAGGACTTACTCCCCAAGGATCTGAAGAGGTGATCAGCGGCAATGGTAGTTCTTTCATCCCTTTCTCCTTCAGTCTCCTTCACAAACTACAAGGTATTAGATTTTAAACACTGCTGTTGCTACAAGTGGAGAAGTAAAAGATGTGGCTGAACTATCAATTTTCAGAGCATTAATCAGTTGTCAATCCAAGACCACAGGTCTTGGGGGAAAAAATCAGCTCTATTAGTTCTTTTATCTTTGGTCCTTCTCTTTTTATAACTCTTAATAACAAGATCCATACCACATTCCATACCAAGAATTCCTTGAAAGCTATGAAAGGCATCTTTCTTTTTATAAATGTTGTGCACCAGCAGCAAGACAGAGTGTTCTTAACCTGTGTGTCCTCACCAGGTCCACCTTGGTCTGGTAGTTATGCCCATCTTTACCACCAAAGGATAGAGTGGTGGCCCTGAACAGTTTCTTGAAGGCTTCACCTTTGAAAGCACTGATTTGAAACCTGGCTTCACCTTGGAGAAACCAAAGGTCACCGAAGGGCTGGGATACCTCTTACCTTATGCAAGCCAGTCCCCTCAGGAAGAAGAGGGAAGGCTGACAGCACACTACCTACTCTGAGCATTAAACCTGTCTTAAACAGGTAAATTAATACAAGTGTTGAATTCAAATGGCATTTACTTTGGGACAAAAGCCAGGAAACATAAACTTTTGTTTGGTCTGCTCATCATTCACATGACTGCGCCTTCTGTTTTGCAGCATAATGAGCAGCAAGATAGAAAAACCAGCCCTAGCTCTGAATTTCCTGGCTTTTGTCAGTTGATGTCACACCCATAACATTATTCAAACAGGGGGTTTTGTGTGTAACAGATAAATGTCGACAAAGCCACATCTAATGCCTTTTGGGTTGCTAGGATACCCAGCTCTGTAGCCACCACAGAGATATCTCCAGTTAGCAGTTTAGATAAGCTCTGACTTGTTTTGATTAGGTGAGCTTTGTGGCAGAAAAGGCAGCAGCATACCTGACATCATGAAAATGTTGCCTGTTACAAAAAAGGTGGCACAAAGATCATTTATTGCTCATGGCCGTGTCTCTGGGAAAACACTGAGAATACCTTCCTAGCCCACCAAATCACTTCGCGCAAAAAAAATCCTCACGTCCTAATTAAGGTCTGCCATGGTCCCCTCGGACTGGGGGCTGCTATTGCTAACATGTCTGTTTTAAATGGGTCTGGTGAAAAGTCATTATCAGCCTGGCTTAATGTCATGTTTAGGAGAAGTGTGGTGCCTGGGGTCTAGAGGGCAGAATGGATAACTGAGGATTCGATTACCTGCGTTCTCCTCTCAGCTCTGCAACAGTGTGCTTAGAAAATAAGTCTGAATGAGATATATCTGTGGCAGATGATTATGCAGCCCCATAAAGGGAGGGGGAAACGGACATGAGACCCTCTGCTGTTGCTCGTGGTGACTGATCAGGGACGCTAAGGCTGCTCTTCTCCCTTCAGACTCAACCTGTCTCTGCCTGCTCATCCTATACCATTGCCTTTCCCCTATCTATGGCATGCCCAACGTGAAATGTTGGAAACATCATGCCCTCCTGATAACTGGTTTCTGTCCTTTACCTCCTCACTTGTAGGAAGTTTTTCCTTGATCTACTCTACTGCAATCAAAGCACATTACTCCTTGTCTTGTCCACAGCACACATAATAAACAGGTCATCCCTTCCTCTCCGCAGTGACTTTACATCAACTTGAAAACACTTATCATTGGTTTCACAGTCAACATTTCTCTAAATAAAACAAACCAGACTTTCTCAGCCTTTCTCACAGAGCACGTTCTCCTGAGCCTGTTGAGCTCCATGGTTGAATTACTTGTCAAGGCAGGGCAGATATTATGCAAGACGTAGACAAAAACAATGTTGAGGTGAGAGCACCAGCCTGACCATATGCTTACTCACACTGTACCCATGAGCCATGCAATTTCTGTTGAGGTTGCTGTCAATAGTTTGGGATAAGTAATTTGCTTTTTTCAGGAAGACATGAGATGAATACACCTGATGACATATAGGGTTTGTCAGAGGGCTCCTGTGTGCAGCTGGAGCAGTCAAAACTGCATGATAGAGACACTGGGTACATGATGGGTATAAGAAGGTTCAGGGCTTCCAGTTTGGTCTAAGTTGACCCATATTTACAACTACCAGAGTGCATGGTTCAATGAAATACCCTCATGTGACAGCTGTGGGTTGTACCAGTCAGAAGAGACAACCCAGCTGAATTGCTAATAGAGTTTAAACAGGCTGTCCCTAAACTCATGGCCAATTACATGAAAAGTTTATTTCACGTACAAAGTGTAACCAGCCTGTCACTGCAGCATTGTTAAAGGAATGTCTGCTCATCCATCTGTCTCAGATAAAGTTACTACAGGAGTTAAAATGTGATCCAAAGGGTAGGGAAAGCCAGTTTCAGAATAATGAGTTCTGTGCTGAGAATTCTGCAGCCAAGGTGTTTCTGTTGGGAGAGCTCAGTACAAACAGGTACTTTCCAAAGCATTCAGTATATACTGAAGGTTACTACTAACATATTTAACTCATTGCGTATTTAACTCAGCAGTCTTGGAAGCAGCGGTCTGGTATGCTTCCTGCACCCATGATTAAGCCTTGGGTTTGTACACTGTGTTCAAACACACCATTATGTACTGGGACCCTGTTAAGGAGGAGATAAAAAAACCTGTTTACATGGTCTCTATGTCCCACACCTGGAGTGAGCCCTGGTCCCCTAGCTGCCCTGCATTGTTTGGCTTCTGTCCATCAGGGCCACATGTACCACAACCACAATGCAGTGCTCTGGGAACAGATTTGGCATCCTACCAGTCTCCACTGCTGTCTGCATGTGGGGGTGAGCATCCTCACACCTTGCCAGCTTTTGAGTCAGAATGCACTTGCTCCATGCATGGAAGAGCATCATACCGTCATCCTCCTCCTCATAAGGTGGTCAAGCCAAATAAATGAGAAGAGAGGCTGTGCATAACTGCACTGACTGCTTCTGCTATGATCGAGTCTGCCACCATATTGAGAATTTAGACACCTGATTCTGCCCTTCTGAGGTAAAAGTGGAATGAGTTCCATATACATGTTGTCCTTTAGTGGGTAAGACTGTTCATGAGGCTATAGAGCTCTTCTACAACTTTCTTGTGGAGAGGCTGAGTGAGGAAGTAAGTTACTACTTGTTTTTCCATTAACTTTTCACCATGATGTTCTGATTAAACAATCATTGTCAAATAAATGTTTGATGTTTGGAAACTTCTTTTGTTTGCTTTAATCTTAAGTTAAGGGGGATGAAGATGTGTTCTTGTGCAACATGGCCTTGGTGATCCTGCTCTAGCAGGGGGATTGGACTAGATGATCTGTCAAAGTCCGTTCCAATCCCTAATTTTCTGTGATTACTTCCTCAGCACATGATGACAGAGTCCCACCAGAGAAAACTTCATGCATTATTGGTGCCGGTGTGTAAGAGCGGTACCCAAACCATGGGATCAGTCTCTTTCGCTCTAGCCCCTGACCTGCTCTTCTCTGTGGGGCATATCACACAGAATATCTTCCCTAAACATAGTCATACCTAAACACAACTTTTAACTATCATCTCTCCAGTAAATATAACTTAGGGAAGACACCTACCAGAGCCAGGAGAAATTCCAGAGTCATGGCCTCATGCTTTGGGCCCCTCCACTTGCCCTGAGCCTGACAGTAAAACTGGAAAGGGTCAATGAATGGCTCTGGGCATTTCACCTGTCTCAAAGCCCTAGACCTCTCAGACTCAAGTCCCGGGTGACAGTGCAGCACAGACAATATTGTTAGGGTACATCAGTCCCAAACCTGTGTAGCTTATGATGAGTGCATGTATGTCAAGCTGCACCAGCACAATGGTTGACATCACAGCCCTTAACATCCTTTCTTTTGATCAATCCAAAGTCAAATTACTACAGGCCAAACTCATGCTCTGAACTGGCCTTGGCTGGTATGTGGACAACCTGAAAGTCCTGAATATGGAAGTCTTGACTTTATTTTTGCATTTGACAAACTATAAGGTTCTTCATTCATTTTTTGTTAAAAAAACCCTGGGTGGTCAAATGACGAGAGGATTGATTGAGAGCTCCCCAGATTTATACTTTTCATGGTAGCTAGGAGTCACATGAACACAGCTGGGTGACATTCAATACCTGAGTAGAAGACTAGGGGCACTAGAGAATGCTCTTGGGAGGAGGGAGTGAATGTGCTTGGGTCTGTGTAGGTAGTCTGTGGCACACAGACCCTTGAGAGAAACCTTGTCATATGAATGCAAGTGTCTTCACAGAGGTAGCTGTTTAGCTTGCTTCACATAGCAGCTGGGCTGCTATCTTTGCATATGGATGGCTGGAGACCAGGGCTGAGCACTCAAAGTCATAGATTGTGTTCACAAGGTCTGAGAGAAACAAATAGAATTTTTCCAGCTGTCCCCTGCACAGTAGCAGTTTGGGCAACTGCGTGCATCCTCTAGGGACCCTACAAATAGGTAACTGGAAATGCACCAGATTCACTTGTCTACCTCATGGAAGAGGTAGTTTCTTTCTTTTCCTCAAGAAAGAAGCCAGTCAGGCCTATTTCTTCATTTGACTAACTTCTCTGGCTTTTAACTCAACTGGTTTGCTTGTCTTGTTTCGGGAAAACTGTGACTCTGTACTAACTGGAAGAAGTGGAAATGAGGTATCTATCTGCGTATTATCCATATACTGACAGCACCTCAACCTAGTACTTCATAAGCTCTGACTAGTAGGTGGCATGTCTTAGATGCTGCATCTTGCAACCCAGCCACCTCCTCACGTTTGTCTCCTTTTTGCGCTCCCATTCCTGCTCGTGCACTTCCCCCTCCTTCACCCCATGTGTGAGCTGGGATACTCGTTGGTTCAATATATGAGCTAAGGCAGCTCCTCAAACCGGGAGAAAACCACATGTTTTCTTTTTGCTGAATTACACTTTCTCTGGATGTTCTGGAGGGTTCCACCTTTGACTCTGTGTAGACAGGTCCTAAGCCCTGGCAAATTTAAACAAATGAGAGTCAGAGCCTGACCCACCCGGGCGCTGTCTGTCTAGGTGAATGCACAGGTCTCAATAACCTTATTCTCCCCCTACTTTTCTCCTCCAATTGTGTTAAAAGAGAGAAGTGGTTTGGGAAATATAGGAAAATACAGGTTTTTTCCTTGGGTCGCAAGACCTAACCGATCACACTGGATTAGCAGAAAATGCAGATCACAGGTGGGTTTGACAAGAACCAGAGCTGACACAAGGTAAATTACAGGCATACACAGCTGGGAATGCAAGAAGTTGGGGAATAGCAGGACCTCCCCCTCCAGTGTGACTGGCTATTAACTCATCTCATCCTGTCTTGCAGGATTGCATCTCTCTCTTTTGGCCACAAGATACGTGGTCAGAGATGTACTGGCAAGAAATAGTGTAGAGGATATTAAGAAATTTCCCCTCCAAAAGTTCAGCATCTAACAAAAAGGACCTTTTTATGTGAAAGCCTGCATTGAAGATAAGAGAAGCTACAGCTCAGTAGTACAATAGGATCTGCCACAATGAAAAGGACTAACATGAACAACTGAGTTTCTTTACTCTTTGTTAGGTCATCCTTCAAAATCATACAAACTCCTCAGATTCTCAGAAACACAGAAAACCTGGGCTATCTGAGTGCTCTCAGATGTGTTTCCCGGTCTGTTTACCAATCACCTCACCTAAGGAGCTCAAAGAGGTACCACACCCATTGATTCAGCTGTGATTCCTCCCCTGAGTATCACAAACATAGCTTCATATCAGGCCAGACATCCTCTGGACAACTTCAACAGGCCTTGAAGATGGTATCTGACATAGACTACATGGCTGAAGTTCAGCTAGAGTAAGTGAAGAGAGTGGCCCATTTAGAAATTCAGTTCTCAGGCATGCCAGAGAGACCTGTTTGAATTTGTGAGACTGTGTCTAATTCACACACTTTTGGTGTGTTTGATCAGCCATGATGCTGAACTTTTTAATGAGACTAATGATCTCTGGGTCACTGTGATCAGTGATTGATGAGGGTCTCAGCAAAATCAATTTACTGTTTCTTTCCATCAAGGGTCACTAGCACTCTACTACATCCCAGTCTGGGTTGCAATTAAGAAAACATTTGCTCTTTTTCCCTGACCAGGCGCTTTGATTCGGTGCCTGCAGTTTGTTGAATACAGTTTTCAGATAACCTCAAAGGAGCCTAACGGTACGAGTGCATTAATCTGCTGATGCTAAGGTGCAGGATCTGGTATCAGGATATGCAAGTGAATTAAATTAGATCTTGTTTTCCAAGGTTATCACAAGCTGTCCTGTGGGCTTCAGAGACTTTTGTTCATGCTTGGATACATTAACATTTAATTTCTGCCAGGTGAGGTTCCTCTGAGGTAGAGCTTAGAGTGTAACACAGATCTTGTGCCTCCCCGCTTCCTCTGCTAAGACATACAAGAACCAGTTTCTCTCCCATTTTCCTTCCCCCACTGCTTTCCTGCCACTATATTTAAAAATCTGGAAGTAATGTGAAAAATAGTTGTAGGGCTCTGCTTTTGCTTGGTGACTCCCACATAATGTTTGCTAACTTCATGTGCCAGTGCTGTCAGCATCTGAACACCAAAACTGGTTCTACTGCTCTTCTTCACCTTTGTACTGTCCTGGGACAGCTGCTTTACCTCAGTCCCAACATAACAACTGAGAGCACATTTTTGCCAGAGACCTGGGCTTGTGCTGATCCCGTTGCCTGCTGGGACAGAATCTGGGTGTCTTAGTCAGTTTCTTGCAAAGATTTGCCCCACAGAAACCCTCAGGATAGCTCACAGCTCTGCAGCTCAATGTGCTGTCCGGACTGGTGGAGTCTGAAGTGACCTGAGATGTAAACACTGCCAATATCTAAGATCATAGACTTTAAAGATCAATAAGGACCACTGTTAGTCCAGTGCCTTTGTTATACCACAAGCCAAAAAATTTAATCCAGTAAATCCTACCTCAAATTCATATCTTCTTGTTGTGCTGGAGCATATATTTTGAGAAGTTGCTTTAAAGTCAATTTAGGGATTTCAGTTTAATGAGGCAGCCCGCTGAGCTCTCTGCACCCTGTAACCCTCATCATGTTCGGTGCCACGTGTGATACGCTCGCAGCTCTGCTCTTAAAAGTAGTTCTGCTTAAACCCTTGCTGGCTTTGTTTAGAGCAGCGTTGTTTGCTGAGGGATGCCAGTGCGTTCTGCCTTGCTTCAGTCAGTTTTGTGATGTAAATTAGACAGATAACACTGCCTGTGAACCAGACTGCGAGATCAGATGGCAGACTGAACTTCGTGAGATCGATACTGCCTTTTTAATTAAAACACTTCTGTGTGGTAGATTAACACTGGAACGGTCACTGGAGGAAGTGAATTAAAGTAGGATTTGAATTATGAGAAAGTGGTCACTTTTGAGACATTTACCAGCATTACAATCATGTCACTTCCCACAGTGTCCTTGCAGGAGTCCTAAGATTATATTATCTTTCATTAATCCTTAAAAGTAGTAAAATGTCACCGTCATTTTATTGGTATGAAAACTGGGATGTGGAAGGCTAATATAATAATGAAACATTATTTGACTTCTCTTTCACGATCTCCATCTTGTTGAGGAGACCTCATTTTTGGAAGCACCTGGTACCCAGGGCTCACACCAATTTCTATGAGAGCTGTGGGATCTTCAGGATCTCCAGAAATCAAGCCTAGGGGTTCCGTCTAGGTAAGCCATACTTGTCCCTCAGAACGTGTGCACTTGGCAGTTAAGCTGCCACACAAATACGGAGCTTTAAATCCCACAACACCCAGTCCTGCTGGCCAGCTTGTCCCAGAAGACTGACAGTAGCAAGTGCTGCTGCAGATGTCACACTTGCGCTGAAACATCCTGGCTTTCAATGAAAAGCAGCCTAGAATATGTTCTTTTCCCTAAGCTATAAATTTTTGATTCAGACTGATGCGAGCCCACCTTCCCTAAAGTCTCCAGATGAATTCTTCCCCATTAGACTATCTGCTGCTGAGCTGCCACCTATTAACCACACTAAGTACAATGGATGGTTAACTTCAAATCGAAAGCTTGTACGTTAATTCTTTTGTTGAAGACTCTGCAGTTAGACACAAGCCAAGTGAGGCAGAGACCGCAGTATTGTATCACAGGGAAATGTGTAGGGAGAAGGAATCTGAGCCATCCTTGTTCCACCAAGATTTGGGGGAAAAAAAAGCAGCAGCAATTTCCCCTTGTATTCCTCAGGTAGGCAAGAAATCCTGAATCAGCAGCTCACAAAGAACAAAATTATTATAATTAAACTTCCTTTCCACAAGCATATTTAGAGCAGTAGATTAGACACCTTCAACAATTCTTAGGCAAATACCCACTTTCTTTCAGGAAAAAAAACCCAGTCTGTTGAAAACAACAAATCCAGTGTGGTTACAGGCATTACAGAGCAGACCAGCTATTTGGCATTAAACCTCAATAAATTATTGGAATAATCAAATATTTCTGTGCTGGCATAAAAGAGAAAAAAATAAAAGACAACAAGCACAACCCTTCAGATAGGAGCAGGGGAATAAAAAAAATGAACCAAATTCATCACCTACGATTTTCTAGAGGAGTGACTTCATCCTGCTGAAGCTTCTGTATAAGACAACCTACAGAAAAAAATAGAAAGCCTGTAATGCAAAGACTGCAAGCACCTTGAGGGGGAGGCTGTATTTACTCTGGATATTCAACAGCACATCATCCTCAACGTTACAGAGAGCTTCTGAGCCGAGGCGAGTTTAGTTTATAACGATAATCAATAAAATATTGCTTACTCCATCGGGTACTCAAAGGAAATTAGTTTTTAGTTTTATAGAATACTGTGAATAAAAGCCACATAAATCAGCACAGACAACACTTGAGACTAGTGCAAGCAATTCTAGCTATCCACACTTCGGAGCTTGAAGGAGAACATCAAAGGGGCATATTTTGCCTGTAGTCCTCCTCATATCCCCTGTTACAGCAATGCACAAGGCTGCAGATGTAGGCAGGCTGAGGGAGGACCCAAGCCTTCACCTGCAATTACCTACCCCCATCATTTTATGCCAGTAAACTCTGCAATGCAGCAGTGAGTACTGTGCACTTGGTTAAGTGTTTCCTTGTCTCTCGATGTCAGTGCCAGGGAATGTGTACAGGCAGCAGGGAGCTTTAATAAAGCAAACTCCGCAGTAGACTGCAGAGCATGCTGATTAACAGTTTCAGCGGTACCAAGGAGCCTGGCAGAACACTCCACCTCCCCTCCTCCACCCAGCCTCAAACCTGAGAAATCAAAGCTTTGACCAGCATCAAGTGGTTAAAATGCAGTTCAGTAACTCATGGGTCCTTCTGTCTGCTCACTACAGAAAGGTTTCAGGACCGCATATGATGCTAACTGTGTTTACTGGGGTTCAAAAGAGCTTGTGTCCCTCATACCAAGACCCCATTTAAAATTATATTAATTAAGCCAGGAGCTTTAACACAACAGGCAAATGGCTTGTAATCAGTGATGACAGCAGCAGGCAGAGATTTCCCAAAGATGCAGATGAGAAGGGTTCAAAAGCAAGACACTGTCTTCTTCATGCAGTTTCAGCCAGAGTGCTGACTTCCCTACCCCAGGTCCCACAGGTGGCCTCTGCCTTGCACCAAAATCTCCAGAGGGACATCTGGGTTGTGCAGAGAAGGACAGTTTCCCTTCCCCTTCCATAACAAACCAGCTGGGGAAGAAGATTTGTTTCCACTTTCCCAGCCCTGTTTTCAGCTGGAGTTCAGGCAGGGTGATGCAGTGCCATCAGGATACAAAGTCATGGTTACCCCAAGCGCCCTCAGGGAGCAAAGCAGGGGTCAGCAGCAGGGCTTGGTTTCTTGAGGTGAGAGCAAGCAGAGTGCAGGGGAACACTCACCCAGCACAGGGTGATCAACAGGCAGATTCACCCAGCTGTAGACTGTTTACCAGAAAGACACTAAAACCAAATTAATAAATTGTCCCAACTCATGTCCCCACGCTCCCACTCAGCGTATTTGCTTTTTTCCCCTTCTGTCTTTGCTCCTGCCTCCCTGCAATAACATGCAAGAAGCGAAGTTATTTGTTTATCTTCCTCGCAGTTCTCTACAATGCCTTACAAAATCATTACCCTGGCTTCTGGGCCACAACCCCATTTCACAGCTGTAGAGAACACGACTCAGAGAAGCAGAGTGACTCGGTCTGGATTTTTTAGACAGCCCACAGCAGAACAGGTATCCAGGCAGCATTTTCTTTGGCTCCTAAAGTGAACCTTCTTCCACCAGCACTAGAACTTTCCACAGGAGCTGGAGCTGCCCATCACACTGAACCTGCTATCTTTAGCTGCTTGTTGGGTATTTATTCTTTGTTCTTCAGAGCCCTGGATGTCTTAGGCTGCAAAGCCGGGTGTGCACTATTGTTCACTTCAGCTTTGTGCTGGTGAAAGAACAAGCACAAAAGAGGGAGACGAGAGAGGAGTGAAAAGGGCACATTCTTGTAGAAAAAGCTCTGAAATCCCTTATGGAAAAGTCTATAGAAGTAGGAAAATGTGATTCTAAAATCCTATTGAATTTAAGAGAGAATGATCTCCTTCCCACATAGTTTTCAAATGCTATATAGACCAGTACAGTGCTCAAGTGCCTTGAGAAAAGAGATCAGTCTCTTTTCAGTGCTATGGATTTATCCATATAAAGCTATTACTTTCATTTCCACTAAGTGCCTTATGGAAAAGGCCTAGGGAAAAAGATGAAAAGATAACTGGGAAAACAATTTTGGTTGGTTTGTTTTGGATTTTGAAGTGATTGCAGAGTAGCAAGCTTTTATAGCAATTACTGTTGCTCTGTTCTCCCAATTCTCAGTGATACTGTATTTGTTTACAGCCTGTTCCGTGACAATTGCCACTATGGCATCGAGTAGGGAGATTTTAAAATTGTGCAAATGCTTGCCTAGATGTTTTCTGAAATAGGTGCCTTGCCTGAGTACTTGTCTTCACTACCCATGAAGGAGGTTGTGCTCAGAGCAAGGCAAAGTAAGTCTTCATGATCATTTCTTTTGCTGGATGAAAAAAGCAGAAGTGAGACAGTGGAATATCATAGAATGATTAGGGATCGGAAGGGACCTCGAAACATCATCCAGTCCAATCCCCCTGCCATAGCAGGGTCACCTAGACCAAGTTACACAGTCAGTCAGGGTTAGAAGGGACCACAGGATCATCCAGTTCCAACTCCCCTGCCATGGGCAGGGACACCCCACCCTACATCAGGCTGGACACAGCCTCATCCAGCCTGGTCTTAAACACCTCCAGGGATGGGGCCTCCACCACCTCCCTGGGCAACCCATTCCAGGCTCTCACCACTCTCACGGTGAAGAACTTCCTCCTCACATTCACTCTAAATCTACCCATCTCCAGCTTTGCTCCATTCCCCCTAGTCCTGTCGCTACCTGACATCCTAAAAAGCCCCTCCCCAGCCTTTTTGTAGGCCCCCTTCAGATACTGGAAGGCCACAATAAGGTCACCTGGGAGCCTCCTCTTCTCCAGACTGAACAGCCCCAACTCTCTCAGCCTGGCCTCATAGGAGAGGTGCTCCAGCCCTCTGATCATCCTCGTGGCCCTCCTCTGGACACGCTCCAGCATCTCCACATCCCTCTTGTAATAAGGGCTCCAGAACTGGTCGCAGTGCTCTGACAGTATATTATATCATCTAAAATCTCTTAGGGAAGGCAGAGGGCTGCAGAAGGCAGCACTGCAAACAGAAGGCCTTTTCCACGTAGCTGTTTGCAGGAGGCACAATCTGTTAGTCTGCCAGAGAGGGCCACAGCTGCGCCAGATGTACAGCAATATAAATGCAATGAAACTCAACATGGCATTCAAGTAGACTAATGTTTCCACACAGAACTCTGCAGAACTGTTCCCAGCCCCCCGGCACGTGTGTGTGCACACAGGTACAGGTACGTTACATAAAGGCAATGCGTACCCTGGAAGCCCAGAGGAAACATGAACCAGCTGCATGCATTGCTGACGATGGACACCAGAGAGCTCAAAGGCACCTTTTCTGTGATAAATTCATGTCAGCTTGTATATGCTACCACAACTAGGGCCAAAATTTGAGCTAAGCAATCTAATAAGACAGCTTGGTTATGAGCAGTCACTCCAATGTCTTGACCCTGATCATCTCCCTTTTTCAGATTATGAAAAGCCTGGCCCACTCACTCACAGACTTCATTCCAGCTGCCCTCAAGCCATGCAGCTCTGCTAACAGGGGAGAAGTCGGCACTGGAAGCACTGGATACCAGTCCTCACCCACAAAATGTTCCCAAATGTTCCCTGTTGGCATCAAGCAAGTTGTCTGTCAGTTGACATGTACCATTTCGTCTGTCCCAGTGAGTGACCCTTTTGCTGCTGTCACATGGATGATGGGATATGCAGTCCCATCCCTCCTAGGGAAGCCCTCACATCCTGGTAACAGGCAGATACTCTAGAGCTGCCAGGCTCTTTCCTGGGGTGACAGTGGGGCTGGGAAAGGCCACACAGTAGAAAATGGGAGGTTTCCTGACCCCTGCCTCTCCTTTTGACCACTTGGGCAAGGGTGGAAGGAATCAGCCTTTTATCTCTGCAGCCATAAAACATGGACAGCAATCATTTTTACCTCCCAATGGGGTCAAGAAGCTTTGTTTAGTGATGTTCCTGAAACACCATGATGAAAGGCAGTGTAGAAGTTTCACTTAATAGTTGTTGATCTTTTAAATCTGTTGAGGAGAAGGACTTTTGTGGCACCGCAGCAGGTTAAAAGACTGTTCTGTGGCGCTTTGATCCTGTGCATGATAGAAAGGTGGCTCCCATACACATATCATTGCACAGTAGCCTGCACACACCAGGAAACCACTGAGTCATTCAGTTCTCACAGGAAACTGTACCAAATCATGTGTAGGTTCCCACCTCTTGAATGGCATTTTTCCAGGTGACTGCATGTTGCTCCTGTTGTTCTGGGCCTCAGGACTGACAGAGACCCAGACTAGTGAATATGGTGGCATCCAGCCCTGGGCTATGGGGCCAGGCTGTCTTCACAACTGTATGCAGCACCTGAAGCAATGGGTCCTGTCACTACTTCATAGAATCACTTAGATTGGAAGAGACATTTAAGATCATCAATTCGAGGTCCCTTCCAATCTCTAATGATTCTGTGATTCTAAATCCAACCATTAACCCAACTGTCTCAAGGCCGCTGCTAAACCCTGTCCCTAAGCTCCTGATTTACAATGAATGGTTAATTTTCAATCTTATTAATTGATCCTGCTAATTTTAAAAATATCTGAGTGAAAACTTCTTGATTCTTCCCTGCATCAGCTTTCTTGTACTACAGCAACAAGTATCTGTGTCATCCTGGTAAGGTGGATTCCTGACCTTGTGCTGTGGCTGTGAGCAGAGCAGGCACACTCGTATCTGTGGGCTTGGTATTTACCTCTTTCATTACCTTGACAGGTACCTCTCGGTTTGGTACTTGGCTCTTTTCCTGCCTTGACAGGATTCAAGAAAGGCATTGACAGAGCATTTGCCAGCTCTTTTCATGCTCTCTGACAGAGCTGCAGCATGTCACAGCATGAGCTTCTCTTCCCACCTCTTTGCTCCTCTGATGTTTTGCTCTCTGATTGAAAAGGAAGGAGTTTTATTCTAAGCATGAATATTATTGTCTTGCTCTTGGCAAACTCCAGAGGATATCTGTGTATCTCATCATACAATCTGACAAAACATGCTTCCTAGATGGTCCAGATGCTGGTCTGTTTCATTGACATGCTTCTCACTACTACCAGAGCCCAAGAGAGATGTAGAACAGCAGCTACAGATTTCGACAGGTGGGAATGAGGTTTTCTAATGTGTACCGTTATGGTGTTGAAGTGTCCTTTGTGTCGTCTGTCTGTGCCTTGCTCAGGCTGCCTCTGGTGATCATGCTCTGTCTGACGCCTGCATCAGCCACAGTGAGCCTTGATTCCCACTCAGATCAGTGTCCTGTCACTTTAACCTGGCAGCCTTTGAAAGCAAAAGGCCACTGAAAGAATAGGCAGAATTTACGCTGCAGTTTTCATCCTGGAAGCAATTCTCAAACAAGAATAAATCAACCAATATTACTTCCTTATGCAGGACAAGACAAAAGACTGCAAGGCTGATTTTACAGGCTGGACTCACAAATTCCGAGAGACTTGCTGAAAGCCACAGGAAAAATACAGCCCAACCTGCAAAAAGAATAAATGAGCTTCCAGTGCCCTGTACTGCTGGTTTTCACTTCCACATCATGTTCCCAGATTATACCTTCAAGCTGCTAACCAGTTATTTTCTGTCTGTGTCCTACATGGCATCACTGGCAGCAGAACCAGGACACCTCACTGTGTCAATGACATGCTTTGATGTAACGTATTCTTTCAGTGGGAAAGGACATGGAAGTTGTTGGATACTGGAAGGATATTGGAAGTAAAGGATAAGGAAATTATTGGAAGTTATAGGACAGGTGATGCCCCAGTGCCTGATGATGCTAAATGCCCCGGTGGAGTGCAGTGTGTACTCAAGGCTACGCACAGGTAAAGGTCTTTTTCACGGAAAATGATTCCTCAGGCATTGGAAACACACTCCCTCCCTCACCTGTCATCACAAATGCTACCAAGTGTTTTCTCTGTTCTACTGAACACACAGCTCCCCACTCCCTTGTCTCTTTCCTTCTGTCCCGATAGGAGAACAATCTGCAGTTTCACCACTGAACCACAGCTTACCCTCATTTCAGCCTAATATTAGTAGGTAGCTTTCTCATTTTGCAGGTCAGAGTACATCTGCACTTTAGAGATCACCCTGGAGTTTGGATGGCTCCTTCCAAAGCCTCTCCACCGAATACATACGTCTGGGATAATCATCTGCTTTGCTCTTTAGGAATAAAGATAGATTGGAAATAAGTGATTTATATTGTAGATTACTGAGAAGGATCTGCTGAGCTATGATAGTGTGCCTGGAAGCTTGGTTCAGCCAGTAACACGGTAATGCTAAGAAATCAGGCTGATAAAAAATGGTTAATAAATGTGACGGACCACTGGAAGTCCTAATGGATAAGTGTGGTTTAAAGTCTCGGAAAATATGGAAGGACCCTATTGAACGCAATCATGGTTCTGACACCAATATGTTCTTTGAGCTTGAATAAGATGTTTGTTATATTTTACTGTAATAATCTTTTGAAAAATTAGTGCATTTTCCAATGGTTCAGATTTAGGTTATTTGGTGAAATTATTAACCATGTAGAGTGTCCTTACCCTGTGAAATGAAGAGAAGATAATTTTTTGTAAAAAACCAGTTAGCTTTTTAGAATTCCTGTAAAAACAAAAACTCTGCCCAAAAGGAATAAGAGCAGGCAGAGATCTCTAACAGAGCTTCTGCCTTCAGTTTGCAGTTGGAGGTAAAAAGGGGCTATAGAAGATGCAATGGCCTCTCCCTAACCTCCTGACTGTTTTCTGAATATTCCCCAAAAGCTCTCAGAAGAGCTGACAACAACAGAAGCTGCAGGCGCATCTTATGTTCCAGCACGAGGGAAAACAGTCTTCAAGGGGCTCTATGAGCACGGATTTTCCCTCAACAGATATCAACTTTATATTTTCATTTGGGCAAGGGGAATCATTCAAGAAAAAAAAAATTTAACAAATGTTCCAGGACAAAGGTACATAATTTGCTAGAAACTTATGATGCACATAAAATCACACTTCATCTTTTTTCATTAGTGCCCATACCTGTGGCCCAACTCACTTGAGTTTATTAAAGATCAGAGGCTCTGTTTTAACATCGAAGTCAGGGATATTAAAAAGACCTAAAACCATCAACAAATCCTAAAAGAATGGTACTGCTTTTCTCCATTTAAATTTTCACTTGCTTTTATTTTTTTCCCTATTTCGCATCAAAGCTGTGGGAGGCAGTGATGCCTTTGGACTATTGCCCTATATCTTTTCATTCTGTCGTTTTATTTCCTTTCTGGCCCATTCTGGAACAGGAAAATAATGTGGGTGGCAGAAGGGCAGCTTCCACCACTTCATTAAATCAGCGTTTCTTTTTTTTTCCTAATTGAAATGTCTTGTGGAGGCTGTCGTTACACCTATTAATACACAATGCCACACTATCCTTAACAGGACCTTGCTGGGATCATTTTAGATTAAAATTCAGGCACTTTTGATTTAGTACATAAAACCTATCTAGGCCACCACATCTATAGTGTTGCTACCCAGCCAGTGGCCAAGTAATGTGTATCTGTATCAATGATGTTCTAATGACACATTGTTCTTATATAGCACCAAAAGCGAGTGCTTCCGTTACGGATTAGTGCCATGCATCATTGTAGGGAGGTATTGTCATGATGAATTGCCCAAATAGTGCCACTGGAAGGAAGAAGGGACTCACAAGAAATGGTACGTTTTGATTTGTGTATTTCTAAATACATTTCTAATATTCTCACCACAATAATAGCTGACCTAGTTTCAGGTGGAAGAGACATGATATTAAGAGACATCTCAAGCAGATCCTTGAAATGTAATTCAGTGTGTCATAAGGCAACACACAGGCTCTTAAGATGTGTCCTGTTTTTATTAACAGCAGCAGCATCCAGAAAGGAAAGTAAATGGGATGATGGGGGAACCTAATATTTTGTTTTCTGAAAGGATGTATGCCTGACTGGAGAGGAGGTGCCTCTTTGGCTCCAGGCAGGATGCCTTTGTGGTACCAACCTGATTCCAGCTACAGTGATCCATGAAACAATCAAATTAATTAAGAAAGTTTGGTATTTGGAGGTAAGGCTCTTGTCAAAATCTAGCTGGCTTGATCCAGCTGTTCGATTGTGCCCCAATATACATGCTTGCTTAGTAGGGAGAAAGACATATGGATCTTTAGGTGTAGTATACACAGCTACCCCATTGGTTGGATCAGTACCCTACTAACAGGAAAGAGAGCGATTCTGGTGTGTGCTGACAGCTTCTGAGAAGACTGTTTTAATATGACTGCCAAGGCACTGATGACTAGCCACACATTCTTGGAGCAACAAGAAAATAAAAGGGGGAAAGGAGCTGAGCATTTAGCTGCAAAGGCAGCAGCAGAGTGAGCCATCTGTAATCATACGCCAAGTAGGACGTCTGAAAACTGTCATGACCAAAGCATTTCTTTCATCCCATGGCTGTATATATCCTAGTGCTTCAAAAGAAGATGCTGCAGGACAAGTAATCATATAAAGCATGTAAAAACTAATGCTAGTGTGTAAAAATTATTCATTTCTTCAAGAAAAAAGCTGCTTAACATGAAGTATGAACTGCATTGTGTTTCTGAACACATTTTCCTATATGTGTTCAACACCAGCTGGGACAGTGAGTTAACATTAAGAAAAAAAATAGTATTTTTGGTATTGAAGAACCATCTCCCCATTCACTGTTAATATTCAGTTAGGTAGTTAATGTGCAATGTACAAAAAATCCACTAAGAATATATTGTACTCCAGGCAGAAAATCTTAGGTTTTAATTAAATTAAGTAACCATCTCATTAAATGTCTACTTTTACGGAGAGACACTAATTAACATTATTGTTGAAGGGGCAGAGGAAGTAAGACAATGAGTAAGGTAAGATGTATTCCTTAACAATTTTGAGTAGTACACATTTCCTGTGAACTAACAATGTAGTGGGATTTCTTATGATACCATAAGGATGTAAGAAAACTAATCCCTGATTAGCTCAGCTAGAAATTAGACTGCACATTTCTGCCTGGCTTTTTAAAAAGTCCTCTTCTGACTATAATGCCCTACTGGGGAGCACAGTGTTATTTGCTTGAGAGTGTTTCACACTGGGAGAGCAGAAGCTCTCAACTGCAAGTCAACAATGAAAAGGGTATAGAGAAATGTAAGCAATAAAGACCTCAACTACAGAGGTTTTCTTTAGCTTCTGCTTACTCTGTTCAGGCAGAATAGCTTTCCTTTCATCCTGCCTGTTCCCACAGGTCACACAGTGAGATTTGTACTTGTCATGTCCCTCTTTCCCTCAATATTCAGGGCACACAGCATTTTTGGCCAAGGCATGCCTCATACAAAGTGATGAGCCTTGCAAAGTACTGCCTTTTCACCATCCATCATGGAATGGGGCTTATCCCTCCTCCATAGCTGGTGCCTCCAACTCACCTGTGAGAAAGGCTGTGCTCCTCACCTGTCTCTTCCTTCTTTTTTGTCTCTTCCTCCTTTCCTGATTTACTGCCCCATCCTCCTTACTGATTTCACTACATACCACCAGACAAAGCAGCTTTTTGAAGCTGCAAAGGGTAGCTCTGGACCAGAACATGACTCTCTCATGCCTGCTGAGACCTTCTTTTCTGCTTTATCAGCTTTCATCCTTACTCTGCTCTTTGACTGTCAAGAACATGGCTTTTGCTCTCTACATAGTTTTACTACATTATACCCATCACTGTTCTCTGCTCATGATTTTAGAGATTCCAAGTTGTTGGTGAGCTGTCTGCATGCATGAAGAACCCACAAGCAGTTCTCCTCTCCCTGATATACTGCCCCATCATCATCATCTTAAGCACTGAGTTTTGATCCTTTGCAATACTTTCATACAGGAGGAGATACAGTTTTTATATATATCTCACACTACTCATTCACCAGAGCTCACCTGAGTGGTTGCTTTTCTATAGGAGACCTCCTCTTTCTGCCATGTCCAGTATAGTCTGAAGTATCAGGTATAAGGCGTTTCTGGAGGCAGAGGCCCATTGGGGGTGATCAAACCCTCTTCGTGTTTGCCCTGGAAATCAATATCAGTCTTGCCTTATGGTCTTGTGAGCCAGATGGTTAGCAGAGCTGTTGAATTCATGTATTGGTCTCTCTCTCAAAATGCTTCTACCTTCCTACAGCTGGCACATGTGCCTAACAATCTGATCTTTTGTATTTTAAAGATTTATTCAGTATTAAATTTAACCACCTGGAGACTAACACTAGTGCTTTAACTTAGCCCTCTATTGGTATCACTGAATCATCTCTATCACAATTCAGTAATCTTCAACAAATTGACTTTGTATACTAGTAGGGCACAATCCTCTTTCTATTTGTACTTTGGGGGTATTTTGGAAAGAGTTACTGGTGACTTTTTGAGCATTACAAGGCATTAAACTGTTGTTTCTCTCTTTTAAATTATAGATGGTCTCCATAGAGACACTGAAGTTCTACATTGCTCTCTTGAATTGCCTGAAGAAGTGGCACTTAGAATTACATTCAGAACAATGTTAATTAGCAAATGCTGAATTTTAAACAAGCTTCACGGCAAGGTTTTTGTCTGATAGGAAGAGTAACCAGCAACCGACTGACCAAACGAACAAATTAAAACGAATTAGAGACAACATGCTATTTATTAATTAGCCATTTTACAGGGTTAACCACCACAGGCACTATTCCCTCTCTGAGGAATCACCAAGCCAAGCGTAAGTGCTTTAGATATCCAGAGTAACAAACAGTCAGACAAAAGCAGCAAAACGAAATTTTGCTGATTTGCTTCCCAGACTTCAGATTTATTGAGGGGGAAAGGCAGAAACAGACTCTGCAGGCATTTGATGAGAATGCCCCAGGGCACGCCCTGGTCAAGAGACCAACCCTGCAGACAAAGAGAACATAAGAAGGCTTTGGTGAAGGCAATCATTGCTGAATGACAAGGAGGACAAAACATGTGTCCAAAGTCTAGAATTAGGCCTAGACAGTGCTGGGCAAATAAGATATTGCTGAGCAAGGGTCCCTGAATGTCCTATTTTTGCTCAGAAGTACGGGTGTCCCTAACTCGCATGTGTCTGAAGGGGTACAGGTCCCCGTGTTCCCAGCACAGCTACCCTGTATGCCTACCCAACCACACAAGAGGCTCTTTAAGGCTCTGTCTGTGAGGTAAAACTGAGTAAATATTTTGATGAGAGCAGATACCAGAAACTGCCAGTAGCTGAAGACAGAAGCTAGATATTGGTACTAGAACTCATTAAACTGGTGCATTTAGAGATGCATTTAGAGATAAAAAGAAAGCTTTGGAGGAGGCTTTTGCAATAGCTAAGAACTTGTAACTTGCAGAATAAGTCACGGTCTAAGGAAATTATTACAAGAAGAATGAAGATCCATGAATCCATGCAGAAGCCAAGAAGTGTGGAGAAAGATCCTGGACAGAAGCTGACCTAAGTTGAGATACACTTAGGAAATGCAGACTGGGAGATACATGCATATTCCACTCTTTGGTTTTGATCTATGTATTAATTGTGCTAGCTAAAGCATTCAGTGTTTCCATAACTTTCTGAAATCCTTCCCATGTTTTAGACATGACACAAGTGTTAAGGATGGGTTAAGAAATTAAGAAATAAGCAAACCAGTAAATAAGACTCCACCTCACACATGTGTCTATTAGCCCTCCAGGGTGGATGTGGTACCCACAGATGCTGTTCAGCACCGGAACAGGTATTTACCTGCCACCTGCTCTGTGTGGGGAGAAACATGAATGCAAAACAGGAGAGCTTCAAAAGAGTGCATGCTCCCTTGGCTGGGATGATGAGTCATTTTTGAGATGAGACAAATGAGTGAGTGGGATGAAATCTCCTGTCTAATCAAAAGGAATCAAATGCGACAGGTAGTACAATTCACAGCTGTGGTGATACTTTCCTATCCTTGTCATAGTATAGCTACCTACATACAGGTAAAACTCAATACAGCAAAACCTATCGGAAGTGGTTCACAATCTATTGTCATTTATTTTCCTGCTACCACCTTTTCATACAATCAGTCACTGTACTTGCCACAAGCATTTGAATGATCTGTTGTAGAACAGACTTGCCCTGCAAGTGTCTGTGCACTGTGATTCTGGTAACCAGCACCTGTACTGAACCTGTCTACAGAAATGACCTCATTCTACATATTGTTTTCCATGCCGTGTCCACAATTATGATGAAGACTGTATGTCCCAAACAGAGAGAAGCTCTCACACAGAGACAGTTATTTCTTTTTTCCTCTCAGCCTGCCTATTCCACTCTTGCTAGTTCTGTTGGCAGCACACAAAAAACTGATATCTGCAGATTTCTTATTCTCTGCCACACATATCATAGAGAGCAATTGGTCTCCTTCATGTGTCCACTAGATGTGGCATCGTGGAAGTAGACATAAGGGAAATCCTGAAAGAGAATCTTTTAGTCTGACAAATGGGAAATACAAAGATGCTGGGTTGCCTTTGTTGCTAGTTCGGACAGCTACCCTCAGCAACCTTCAGGCACATCAGCTGAGCTTAGCAAAACTGTCTGGGTTTGAGTGAGCATGCAGTTTCTCCTAGTCACCAAAGGGTTCATAAGTGATTGTGCAAAGAGATTAGAAAAACCTACCTAGTGTTTACCCCTAGTTTTCTATTTGTATGGTGCCATGTATGTAAACACCCACCTCTCCAATACATGATTTCTTTCTAACCTAGAGTGAGATTCTGATCCTTCCTTGGGAACGGCATCCACAAATGGCTTTGCCCTGCTTGCATGAAAAAATTGACATCTTGTAATCACCCCAGGGCCCCAGAATGCCAATCACACAATCTGAGATATTCATGGAGAAAAAGAAGCTGCCACATGAAAAAAGGCACTGGCATGCTGATCTGGGACCTCCTGCTGAGCCTGTGTTGTGCTCACTGTAAAGCAGCCTCATGTGAGGTTGTGCAACCTGAGGGCAGCCCTGGCCAGAAAACCAGCCGTGGGAATAGACAGGAGGGTTGGAGGAAAGCAGTCCCAGGAGACTCCGAAAACACACAGCAGGAAGAGTGTGCCACAGCCAGCATCAAAGGCTCTCATAAGTTCTGGGGGTCTGAAAAGGGTGTAAAACCCCACTACATATCAGGTCTCTCCTTTGGTATTTCCCGGGCTCAGAAAGGAGGGATCTGAGGTTGGATCACCCGCCTGAATGAAGTGAGCATGAAACCTTTACTGAATAATTGCATGCAATAAATGTGTTTTCCTGTTACCTAGGAACAAATAAGCAATTACTTCTCATCTGATATCCAAAGAATGTACCTCTGGAACTGACCTGACTGCATGGGTCATGGCTGCACCTTGGCTGGCATGTTGCTTTGAGTTGTTTGGTCTGTGTTCAAAAGTCATTTCAATCCAAACACTGGCTCTTGCTTTATAAGAGAGGCTCTACTGGCGGAATTAAAGGAACATAAGGAAAAAGATAAAGAAGAAGAAGAAAAAAAGAAAGCAAAGGGATTTTTAACTTCAGTATAACAACTATAAAGCAATAGTACAATATTTTCTAGCAAGAGCTATATTGTAACACATTAGCAAGAGAGCTCACTCTCTCAGAGCTGAATATGTCTCCTTAGACTAATGTTCAGCTTCTGTATTTTCTGGCTTTTGGTTGATTTATCCTTGAAGCCAGAATATCACAATGCTACAGACTTTTATGTTTCGTTTCTAGCTTTTTAAAGGAAACAAGGAAAATAAAAGGGTAATTTAATGCACTCTATAATTACTTTTTAAGCATTACATCAGCAGAAAGGCTGTCACTGACAAGTAAGTGGTCCCAAAGACAGGACAGCATTACTTAGCAACAGCAGAGAAGTGTTTAACTCTTTTGTGAGCACCATATCCACCACTAAAGCTGGAAATACGTAGCAGGGAAAAAAACGCATATGCCCAAGTGCCTGAAAAAAATCCAGCTACTTCCATCTTGTGATTATGGTGTGAACATTTTGCTCTGTAGTTCTGAAAAGATTCCCAGTTCAGTTCTGTGAAAGAACATATGAGGACCAAATGGCTGTGAAGGCAGCTTCTGAGAAAGAAGGAAAGTGTGATGAATCATGCTAGTGCTCTGCGTGCAGAAGCAGGGTGAGACAGATTTTTTTTTTCTCTAGCCTGAAGAAGGATGACTGGTTAAAATATTACCAAGAATCTCCAGAGCTTTACATTTAATATTTGCTCAGCTCATGGGTCTTTGTAGCCCTCCAGAATATCATCTCATGTTTTGGGGAAACACATTATGTTAATCTTGTATTCCGCATAGCAGAAAGAGATGGTCTATAAGCTTTAAGTGGGATTTATGTGCAGAAAACAAATTAAATTTGAATTCTGATATGATTTACATGGGACTGGGAAGGTCCCAAGGCCTCTCTGAGGTGGGCCACCTCCCAGGACCATGCCCTTTCCTGACAAACAGCAACCACCAGTCCCTGAGTTTGGGTGCCTCCCAGGAAACGTCTGCCATTGCTCTTGCTGCAGAGCTGAAATCTGCAATCCACTCTGAGACATGAACAAGAACACTGACTGCAGTTGCAGCTCATACAGCCATGTGCCAGGAAACCTGTCTTCTTTTCCTTGCACTTAACGTTCATGTCCAGAAGGTCCAGAAGGAGAGTACCAGATACAGAGAGAATTCAGTCCCTGATGTTTTCTGTGTGATTAAAAAGTGGAGGGGGGAAAAAAAGTATGTTCTCCTGTTCCCTCCCTACTCTAGACAGCTTTCCAGGCCCTTAGAAAGACCTCTGTGAAAGCTCTGTCTATCTTCAAACACTTTCTTTGACTTTGTATTAATACCAAGGTATAAAAACAAACACAATAGCCCAGTCTTTAGGTCTTTTCTTTAACTGCATGGGTTGCGGTATCTGTAAAAGCAAGCAAGCCAGTAAATTAGGGGAGTGTGAAGAGAGAAAGAAAAACCCAGGAAAGGGCAGCAAGGAGAACTCTGTATTTTCTTTTCAAGGCAAATGAAGGTGGTCTGGACAATCCCTCTAAGTAGAGCAATCCTTCAGTATTTTATTCCAAATAAATAAACAAACTGTCCAGCTCTATTATATGTGATGTTGTGTATTTGATGCAATGATCACTAACTGGGCACTGGGACTACACTGCGTTGTGTGTTTCCATTCCAGGCAGACAAAACAAGCTCTGTAATATTCCCCCAGAAAAACATGATGTCCCACTAAATCATTACTCTGATATGATTATAAAAGGACTGACTTTGATTACCCTGTTGCTTTGTCATAAGCAATAATAAAGCAGAGCAACAACAGCATGAAAGAGCAAGCATTTTCAGCAAAATACAGAGAAACAGATAGGACCTAATTTGTGTCCTGCTGGCACTCTGTCTCTCACTGACTTTGACTAGAAATCTCTCAGCACTTCACAGGATCACTGAGCACCTGGCAATACCAACCCCATCAGCATAGTTCCAAGCACTCAGTGTCCCCATCAGCTGTTAACACACATTATAGTCAGGGGAATACAGTATTTGCAAGAGCTGCTCCAAACAGTGATGAACACCTTCACTATTTTATGAGGTAAAATGGCTGCAACCACCCAAGACACCAGTGAAAGTATCATCATAAGTGACACAAGCATAGAATCGTAGAATATGTTGGGTTGGAAGGGACTTCCAAAGGTCATCTAGTTCACCCCCCACTACAAAAAGCAGGGCCACCTCTAACTAGAACAGATTGCCCAGAGCCCCATCAAGCCTGTCCTTGAATGTCTTCAGAGATGGGGCCTCCATCACCTCTCCAGGCAACCTGTTCCATGATCTACCACTCTCAGATTAAAGAACTTGTTTTCCAATGTCCAGCCTAAATCTACCTAAAATCTAAATCTTTCCAGCTTAAAGCAATTCCCCCTCATCCTATTGTTCCATACCCCTTTGAACATCTTCCCCAGCATTCTTATGGGCCTCTTTAAGCTACTGGAAGGTAGCTAGAAGGTCCTCCCGGAGGCTTCTGCTCTTCAGAACTATGCCAGCTCTCTCAGCTTGTCTTCATAAGAGAGGTACTCCAGCCCTCTGAGCACTGTCATGGCAAACCACGTAAAATGATTTTGCAACCTATGTACAGACATTACAGCCAGAAATCTTGTCGCCTACAAATGGCTAGAAATTTATGAAAACTCCACAGATCTTTGTGTACTGCCTTTAGGACCTGAGCCAAAGACGCTGATCCTTCTTTGATGTCATGGCCACTTTTATAGGACCCAATTCCAATTGTTTTTCTCGTTTTAGTTAAACCATTTCTTAATAGCCACAAGATACTATATGTATTTAGCTGTGAGGAGATTATTACTCGGTAAGTTTGTCAAGTTTGTTCAGTTTATGGCCTTGCACTCTCTAAGACCCTCTAAGTAGGCACTGGATTTACGGCATAACACCATATTGCCCGCAGCATCTGGACACCTCAGCCACAGCATCTCATAGAGAAACTCATCAGAAAACCAGCCCGAAGAGGCAGAAATACTATCAAAATACGACATGGAAACTGTTGTTACAAAGTAGAAAGTGATGCAAAAGAGGGTCGTTCCATTAGTCTATTCAATAATGTAAGGCAAAATCGCAAATCTAATGGAGACTTTCAGCAAAAATCATAAATAAGCAATGAAAATATTGGCCTTTTCAAGTGCCACGTGGTTCAGTAGGGAATTCACAACCATTTAATGAACAGTTTGTTAAAGAAAAGAGAAGTAGCAAATGTTTCCCTCAAAGTCAATGGGATTGCTTGCGTAAGTCGACTGTTACTCAAAGTGACACTCTTGTAATATTAAATATTCATTGAAGTTCTACATTAATACATGTATTGTGCTAATGGATCATTTTATTCTGTGTAAGTGCACAATTCCCTTTTTCCAAGCATAGCACTGTGCATTACCTCATCACGTTGAAACGACATACACAACTTCAACACACTGAACTGTAGAGAATTTTTAAAACTCACGCTGCACAACCAGTGTCATTGCAGCAACTTTGTTCGGAAAGGCAGGCTGGTGGAAGAGGAGGGATGTCTCCTCTGCTCATCAGAGGGAACTTTGACTACCTAGGGAAGAGGACAGATTTTTCTAAATTGACCATTCTGCAGTTCCTCTTATCTTTACAACTGGACTGTTGGTGACACTGAAAACCTGACTCCCTGGGTAGTCTGTGATACATGAGTTAAGCTACATATAGTATTTTATTCCATTTTATACTAAACATAACAAAGATAAATACAAAATGCTGCAGCAGACAATAAGGCAATTAGAAATTGCATACTCTGGCACCTGTTGACTTTAAGCCCTTAGTCTTTGAATTCTTTTTGAAGGGGGGAAAAACCCCCTTTTGAATGAAGGAAAAAAAGTGATAGTCTAAAGCCCCCTAAGTGTTAATCTTGGAGAGCAACCAAACCAAATCCATTTTCTTCAAAACTGCCATTTCTATTTTATTTTATTTTCTAAGTTGGGGATTTGTGAGAAAAAAGAATTTGCAATGGAAGTTGGGTTTCATTCTTGACCAGGTGCTGGCAAGATCTCACTATGATTTATGTGCACACGTCTTACCTTTTTGAATTAGTTGGGAATAATTCAGACAAAGACTGAGTAGATAACAGATTTTCTGCACCTCTGAAGATTGATATATTCTAATTACTCAGTAACAAATACAGCTTGGAAGTAGTAACCCCAGGTTCCCTTGCCCCACATGTCTATGGCCCAGAACCCATCTCTGTGCATGAGCCCTTTGCTATCCATCTCCCAGTTAGTTCTCAAGATATCCTACAAGTGAAGATAATGTTTTTAAGAGGCCACCTGCCCTGGGGGAAGTCAACTGTCACTATCAAATTTGCTCCAGCAAAACATTAACTATTTCACCTGTGTTAATAACGTACCTGTCACTTTTGCCTCAGACTAGGCTTAAGACTCACCAGAAAGGGAGTCATAAATCCATATTGAGCAGTTCTCATTGTTTCAAAAAAAGTCCTCCTATTTGAGCATCAGCTCTAGAGCTCATTGACCTCAGTACACACTTAAGAAACCTCGTTAGTTATCTAAAAAACCAATAAAATCAAGACAGGCAGAAGACAAGTTAATCACTTGAACAAGGAAATAATGTGGTCAGGCTGTTTATATGGAGGCATCACAGCAAAACATTCAGATTTTAATGGGGAAAAAAACCTAGGGAGCTGTACAAGATAGCCAGAATCCAATGGATTTGGTTGAAAGCTCCTGTTCTGCGTTGCTGCAGGCCTGATGAGCCACATCTGCAATGGCTAAATGATATTAAAATAGTATAGCAAAATGCAAACCAAAAAACTGAGGGAAAGCTTTTATTAGGAACAGTGAGAGTGACTGGTGGGAAATCACCAATTTCACCACAAAACTCCGGGAATGTATTAGTAATGGTGTGGCCAGCAGGAGTAGGGAGGTGATCACAGAGTCATAGAATCATTAGGGGTTGTAAGGGACCTGTAGTCAGCACTACTGAGGCAGCACCTCAAATATTGTGTTCCATTCTGCCCCCCTCACTACCAGAAGGACATGGGAGTGCTGGAGTGTGGCCAGGCAAGGGCAACAAGGCTCCTGAAGGGTCTGGAGCACAAGTCCTGTGAGGAGCTGTTGAGGGAAGTGGGGGGTCAGTGTCTACAACTATCTGAAAGGAGGTTGTAGCAAGGAGAGGGACAGACCCTTTTCCCTGGTGATAGGCAATAGGACCAGACAAAACGGTTGCAAGTTGTGCCAGGAGAGGTTTAGGCTGGGTGTTAGGAAGAAGCTTTGGAACAGGCTGCCCAGGGCAGTGGTGAAGTCACATCTGTGAACGTATTTCAAAGGCAGATAAACAGTGCTGAGGGACATGGTTTAGGGGTGACCTGCCAGAGCTGCGTCAAAGGTTGGACTTGGTAATTGTAAATATCTATTCCAACCAAAGATATTCTGTGGTTTTGTAAAACTCAAGCAAAAATCAGTCTATTCATTTTCTTTTATGGCTACTGATGCCAGCAAACCTTTAACTTCCAGTGTAGGTTTATGCTGGGCCCCTCTCTACCTATTTGTCCTACAGTTTTACCTCAATGTAAATGTCCCTTCTTTTCTGATATTTTATTTCCTGATACTATTTATAGAGACCAGTCAGAAGTATTGATCAAGAGACAAACAAAGGAACAGCATGTCTGGCATGCTATGAACAACAGGAGGGTGGGGAGGGAGGGACTTTGAAGGTGTGAATTTTCCATCAGATACTGCATTTGAGGGTGAGAGGGGAATGAAGGTATTTGATTGATTAGAAAGACAGAGGCCTCTGGCTACATTTAAATCTGAATTTACCAGAGATCTTGGGAGGTTTGGCTGCCAGTGTTTAATGCTGGTTGCTGTGTGTAGCCCCCACTCATCTGTAAGGTGTTTTCTTCCCTGTATTTATGTCCTGAGTGGCAGCAATGGAAGTGCCTGTGCTGAAATTACACTTCCCTGGGCCAGTGTGTGCCGGTGTGCCCCTTGCCAGGCTCACATCAGTCCTGCTGGACATACAGGATCTGGCCTGGCAGATTCTCTGTCCCAGGAGCACAGGATGCTTTTGGCTGGGTAGGAAGGAACCAGCCTCCCGGCTGACTTCCTTGTGAAGTGTATAAAAAAAGCAGTGAGTGGGGAGCTCAGGCTGTTGGCTCCCATAACGATACCAACAATAACCAACCTGGCCCTGCGGAGCAGCTGGAGCAGACACTGCGGATGTAAAATCCCCAGCAGCCAGAGCAACGCATGAGGCTCTCACTGCTTGTTTAACCTGAGCTCGTCAACAGCCAGCGCTGACAGTGCTCACCATGGGCTGCAGAGGCACTTACTTAAACTGGGGAGCTACATGTGCTCAGCCTGATGAAGACACGGACATCTACTAGTAGGTGGAGAACCAGCAGACTGGGAGACTGAATATTGTCCCTTGCCACAGTAGCACCTGTGAGGAAATCACCAGCCACAGGTATTTACAGAGGGTAGAGTTTCAAGCAGCTCTCCTTTGCAGAGAGGCAATACTTTCTGTTTATTTATTGCAGATTGCATCTGAATGGATGAACTTGGGCTGGATGGCTCTGCACCTCATCTCCTTCTCTATTTGCATATTCATTTTTCTTCAACATGAAGAAAGGGCTCACATTTGATTTTGCCACTAGGTGTTAATTTGAGACCTATTATACCTTCTCTGTGTCCCCATTTCACTAGTTTTAAAACTGCAATGATAGAATGAAAAAAAAGGGCTGGGGGCTACAGAAAGGAGCTAGAAAATACCACACTGTGTGTTAAACTTTTTTAGTACACCTTAAAACACTTTTCTGACAGTTTTCAATCAAAATATCCAAGCTTAGTCCCTTGTAAGGCTTCAGTCTTAAATTGAGGTCTGTTTAGTTTACAATTGAGGAGAACTGCACGTGGGCAATAACTGACAGAGAAAACACCCTAGTCAGAAACAGAAAGATAATGCACATTAGCTCCTGGCTACGTGGCTGGTGCTGCCATGAGGGTTTTGATTTTTGTGACAATGACTTGTCCTTTGGTGACCTGTTGGGGACGGGCAGAATACGCCTGTCTGGAAAGGGTAACAAAATCTTTGGTGGCAGACTGGCCAGTTTAGTGAAACGAGTTTTAAACTAAAAGATTTGGGGGGTGGGGTCCAATACAGGAATTTGCAGGTCAATGCGTCCACCCTGAGGCTGTATGCAACTTTATCTGGCTCCCCTCCAGTAAAACCTGTATGCTTCTTTTCCCCACCAGTAAAACCTGTATGCTTCTTTACCTCTTTAAAATGCCTCTGCACTAATGTGTGCAGTATGGGGAAGAAGCAAGAACTAGAAGTCTGTGTGCAGTCGCGGGGGTATTATCTCTTCGTTATTGCTGAGACGTGGTCAGGTACCTTGTATGACTGGAACAGTGTCATAGACTGTTCAAGAAAGACAGGCCAGCAAGCCAGGGTGGTGGAGTGGCTCTTTATCACAGTATCACAGTATCACAGTATTACCAAGGTCGGAAGAGACCTCATAGATCATCAAGTCCAACCTGTTACCACAGAGCTCAAGGCTAGACCATGGCACCAAGTGCCACGTCCAATCCTGCCTTGAACAGCTCCAGAGTTGGCGACTCCACCACCTCCCTGGGCAGGCCATTCCAGTGGCCAATGACTCTCTCGGTGAAGAATTTTCTCCTCACCTCAAGCCTAAATTTCCCCTGGCGCAGCTTGAGGCTGTGTCCTCTTGTTCTGATGCTGGCTGCCTGAGAGAAGAGAGCAACCTCCTCCCGACCACAACCACCCCTCAGGTAGTTGTAGACAGCAAGAAGGTCTCCCCTGAGCCTCCTCTTCTCAAGGCTAAACAATCCCAGCTCCCTCAGCCTCTCCTCATAGGGCTTGTGCTCAAGGCCTCTCACCAGCCTTGTTGCCCTTCTCTGGACACGTTCAAGCACCTCAATGTCCTTCCTAAATTGAGGGGCCCAGAACTGGACACAGAGAGAGAGTATGTGGGAGAGCATCTGGGAAGTGTGAGGAGGGATGAAGAGTGGGTTGAGTTTATGGGTAAATGTCAAAGGGCAAGCCAGCTAAGGATGCACAGTTGTGGTAGTTTATTACAGGCCACCTAATCAGGGTGGGAAAGGTAATGAGTCCTTCTACAGGCAACTGAAAGTAGCCTCAAAATTTTAGGCCTTGGTCCTCCTGGGGGACTTCAATTACCCTGATACCTGCTGGGAAGGCCACACAGCCAGGTATAGACAGTCCAGGAGGTTCCTCAAGTGTATTGGTGATAACTTTTTCACTCAGGTGGTGGAAAAGTCAACAAGGAGAAGTGTTGTACTTGACCTAGTATTGATAAACAAAAAGGGACTGGTAGAGGTCATTAAGGTCAAGAGTAGCCTGAGCTGTAGTAAATTTGAGAAGCTAGAGTTTAGACTCAAGGGTAGTAGACACAGGGTAATGCATAAGATCACAATCCCAGACTTGGGGCTCATGAGAGTTGGTTGTTTTCCAAACATCACCTTCTGCAAGCTCAGGATGAATATATCCCTTGAAGGAAGAAATCGGGCAAGGGAAACAGGAGACCTGCATAGCTGAGCAGGATGCTGCGGAAAAAACTCAAGTGGAAGAATCACAGAAGTCTATACATATCTGAAGGGTGAGTGGTGCCATGCGATAGAATGAGGGGCAACATGCACAAGCTGGAGCACAGGAGGTTCGACCTCAACATCAGGAGAACCTTATTTTGTATGAAGGTGATGGAGCACTGGAACACATTGCCTGGAGAAATTGTGAAGTCTCCTTCTTTGGAGACTTTCAAAACCCATCTGGACGCAGTTCTATGTGATCTGCCCTAAGTGATTCTGCTTTTGGAGGGGAGGTTGGACTAGATGATCTCCAGAGATCCCTTCCAGCCCCTACTGTTCTATGATTCTATGACCGCATGCCTGCCAGGCAAGTGGGAACATGCAGAGCACTGAACAGAGCTTGTACAGAGGGGCAGCTTTCCCAGCAGCAACTCCGGTTGTTACCTCTTAATAATCTTCCTAATGTCCACATAAAAAATGTTCCTGTTGAGCACGCTCTGAATCTCCTGTGCATTTGTTCTTCTACTCTAACCCATGTATGGAGTCTGGGAGCTTAATGTGGGCTGTGGCAGCTTTGCTTCTGCAGTAGGATGCATTCCCAAGACCTTTTGCGTGCTTCACATTTTTTCATCTGTTTTAGATCTTCCCTCAAACGCTTCTGCCCCCACTCACCTCTGTTCCCTGCAGAGATTCTCCCAAAGCTGGCTCTACAGAAATCTCTCATCAGCCCTGGCAGAGCTCTTCTGTGCAAGTGCTTTGCCAAGGCACAGTCATCTTTTATTCCTCCATGAGTCCGTCACTCTGCCTTTCCTGCCTTTGTTTATATCAGTAACGTCTTTCTTCTTTGAAACCTTTTTCTGTTCTATAGAGGCTATAATAAAAATTTCAATGAAACCACAAACCCTCATTTTGTAAAACTTGGTCTGACCTACATCTCCAGAATCAAAGAAATTCTGAGCTAACAACGAATCTGCCTTGTTCAGCTAATCCTGCCTAATTGCCAGAGTTTATGGGTTCTGAGCTGGGAAGTACGGGAAGAGAACGAGATGATCGTAGAGTGATGCTTTCACTGGATTTTGTTAAAAAGAGTAATAGATTTTGTACATTTGGAAACATAAAATAGAGGTATAATTTGCTGTAAGAAGATACATGTGTAAACTGGGTCAAATCCCGGATCGAATTATGAAACAGCAACACACTCACTCAGAAGGAAATCTACTCAATTAATAAGAAAATCTGCATATAAAAAGACTTTGCCAATTCAGTGGAGTAACACTGAAGAGATGAAATTAATTCTAAAACTAACAATTAACAGTGTAGAGCCAGCAACAGCCCTAAACAAATGGTTTGCTTTTCTCAGTAATTCAGCCATTTGACCCTAATTCCTACACCCATTGTTATTGTATTAACTGCTCACATTTATTTAATCTGGAGTTTGCTCAAGACAATGCCTTATAAGTGGTAAATCATTACAAATACCTATGCTGCCATTCAAGTAAATTCTATAAACTCTGGGTAATAGTTTAGAAACTAAAGCTGCAAGTGAAATTCAATTTTCTTTTAATAATCAGTGATGTGCAACACATCACAGAATCATAGAATCATTAGGGATTGGAAGGGACCTTGAAATATCATCTAGTCGAATCACCCTGCCATAGCTGACTAAGTCACACGGGAACACATCCAGGCAGGTTCTAAACGTCTCCAGAGAAGGAGACTCCACAACCTCCCAAGGCAGCCTCTTCCAGTGCTCCGTCACCCTCGCTGTCAAGAAGTTCCTTCTCATATTTATGTGGAACCTGCTATGTTCCAGCTTACACCCATTGCCCCTCATCCTATCACCAGATGACATTGTGAAGAGCCTGGCTCCATCCTCCTGACACCCACCCCTCACATATTTATAAACATTGATGAGGTCACCCCTCAATCTCCTCTTCTCCAAGCTAAACAGACCCAATTCCTTCAAACTCTCCTCTTAAAGGGAGATGTTCCACTCACTTTATCATCTTTGTGGCTCTGTGCTGGACTCTCTCCAGCAGCTGCATGTCCTCTTGAACTGAGGGGCCCAGAACTGGACACAATATTCCAGATGAGCTCTCACCAGGGCAGAGTAGAGGGGGAGAAGAACCTCTCTTGATCTGTTAACCACCCCCGTTCCGATCCACCACAGGATGCTGTTGGCCCTCTTGGCCACAAGAGCACACTGCTGGCTCATAGTCGTGCTGTCCACTAGGACCCCAGGGTCCCATTCTGTCACACTGCTCTCCAACAGGTTAGTCCCCAGCCTATACTGGTGCCTGGGATTGTTCTTGCCCAAATGCAAGTCTCTACACTTGTCCTTGTTCAATTTCTCTCTACGCTGCTCTCCAGCCTGTCCAGATCTCGCTGAATGGCAGCACAGTCTGCAGGGGTGTCGGTGACACCAGCCAGCTTTGTGTTATCAGCAAACTTGCTGACAGTGCATGCCAATCCCTCATCCAAGTCATCAATGAATAGATTGAACAGGACCGGTCCCAGCACCGATCCCTGGGGCACTCCACTAGATACAGGCCTCCAACTAGACTCTGTCCCATTGACCACCACTCTCCGACTTCTGTCCTGCATCCAGTTCATGATCCACCCCACTACCCAATAATCCAGTCAACGCTGCCGTGTAAAATTGTGTCAAGTGCCTTACTGAAGTCGAGATAGACCACATCCACCGCTGTGTCATCATCCATCCACCTGGTTACGCCCTCATAAAAGGCTATCATCTTGGTCAAGCAAGAGTTCCCCTTGGTAAAACCATGCTGACTGTCCCTAATGACCCTCCTGTCCNTCCCTGTTTAACCACGCAGGTCTTCTGGCTCCCTTCCTTGACTTCTTTCCTGTTGTGCTTCAAAGAAGTGGTCTTGGAATGTTAACCAGCTATCATGGGCCCCTTTACCTGCCAGTACCCTGTTCCATGGGATTTCCCCTAGCAATTGCTTGAGAAGCCCAGATTTGGCCCTCCTGAAGACCAGGGTTGTGATTCTGCTGGCTATTCTGTTCCTACCACACGAGACCCTGAACTCCACCATCTCATGGTCACTGCAACCAAGGCTACCCTCAACCTTCACTGCTTCAACCAGACCCTCCTTGTTGGTGAGTCCAAGATCCAGCAGCACTCCTCTCCTAATGGGCTTTTCCACAATTTGCATCAGGAAGTTGTCACCAATGCACTGGAGGAACCTCCTGGACTGTGCATGGCTGGCTGAGCTGGTCTTCCAGCAAATATCTGGACGTAAACATTCCCCCATGAGAACTAGGGCCTGTAGCTGTGAGGCTGCTGTCAGCTGCCTGTAGAAGACCTCATCAACTTCCTCATTCTGATCTGGAGGTCTGTAACAGACACCCACAACAGTGTCACCCATGCCTGCCTGCCCGCCCCTTAATATGTACTCACAAACTCTCAACTCTCAATTCATCCACCCCTGGACAGAACTCAACACATTCCAGTTGTTCTCTCACGTAGAGAGTAACTCCTCCACCCCGCCTTGCTGACCTGTCCCTCCTAAAAAGGACACAGCCATCCATAACCACATTGCAGTCATATCAGCTGTCCCACCAGGTCTCTGTTGTTACCACCAGATCATAATAACCTGACTGGACACAGCTTTCTAACTCCTCCTGGTTATTCCCCATGCTGCGTGTATTGTTGTACAGGCATTTCAGGGAGAGAGCTGAGTGCTCTGATTTCACCATAGGACAGCGATAGCCCACCAGGTTTTCATTAAGACCAGAACTCTGTCCCACTGGTGTACACCCATCAGCTATCCCACCCCCCTTAGAATCTAGTTTAAAGCCCTCTTCATCCTGAAGTAACATCATCATTTTACAGGCAGTGTGAAGTCACTGACAAGTGATAGTGAATGAATTGTGAATTCTTCCTTCTTACCCTGTTAAAACGAGAAGCACTCTCTATGCTCCTTTATTTCTTAGTAAGCAATCATAGAATCATAGAATCATAGAATCATTGGAAGGGACCTCCAAAGATCATCTAGTCCAATCCACCTGCAACAGCAGGATCACCAAACCAAGTCACACAGCGACTCATCCAGTCGGGTCTTGAACATCTCCAGTGAGGGAGACTCCACAACCCCCCTGGGCAGCCTGTTCCAGTGCTCTGTCACCCTCACCGTGAAGAAGTTCGTTCTCAGGTTGATGTGGAACCTTCTATGTTCCAGCTTACAACCATTGCCCCTTGTCCTATCACCGAGAACAGCCCAGTGCCATCCTCCTGACACCCACCCCTCAAATATTTGTAGACATTAATGAGGTCACCCCTCAGTCTCCTCTTCTCCAAGATAAAGAGACCCAGCTCCCTCAACCTCTCCTTATAAGGGAGGTGTTCCACCTCTCTTATCATCTTTGTTGCCCTACGCTGAACTCTCTCCAGAAGCTCCACATCCCTCTTGAACTGAGGAGCCCAGAACTGGACACAATACTCCAGGTGTGGTCTCACCAGGGCAGAGTAGAGGGGGAGAAGAACCTCTCTTGATCTGCTAACCACCCCTCTTCTAATCCACCCCAGGATGCTGTTGGCCCTCTTGGCCACAAGAGCACATTGCTGGCTCATAGTCATCTTGTTGTCCACCAGGACCCCCAAGTCCCTTTCCCCTACACTACACTCCAACAGGTCAGTCCCCAGCCTATACTGGTACCTAGGGTTGTTCTTGCCCAGATGCAAGACTCTGCACTTACTCTTGTTATAGCTCATTAGATTTTTCTCTGCCCAGCTCTCCAGCCTGTCCAGATCTCGCTGAATGGCAGCACAGTCTGCAGGGGTGTCGGCGACACCACCCAGCTTTGTGTCATCAGCAAACTTGCTGACAGTGCATGCCAATCCCTCATCCAAGTCATCAATGAATAGATTGAACAGGACCGGTCCCAGCACCGATCCCTGGGGCACTCCACTAGATACAGGCCTCCAACTAGACTCTGTCCCATTGACCACCACTCTCTGACTTCTACCCTGTAGCCAGTTTACAATCCACCTCACTACCCGAAAATCTAGGCCACACTGCCTCAGTTTGTCTGCAAGGATGCTGTGAGAGACCGTGTCAAATGCCTTTCTTAAGTCAAGATAGATGACATCCACGGCTCTGCCCTCATCCATCCACCTGGTTACACCCTCATAAAAGGCTATCAGGTTGGTCAAGCATGACTTTCCATTTGTAAAGCCATGCTGACTGTCCCTAATGACCCTCCTGTCCTTGATGTGCCCGGAAACAGCCTCTAGTACAAATTGTTCCATCACCTTTCCTGGGATGGAGGTGAGGCTGACTGGTCTATAGTTACCTGGGTCTTCCTTCTTTCCCTTTTTAAAGATTGGGGTAACATTTGCTATTTTCCAGTCCCTAGGCACCTCTCCCGTTTCCCAGGACCTAGCAAAGATGATGGAGAGCGGCCTAGCAATGACTTCCGCCATCTCCCTCAGCACATGCGGGTGCTGCAATGTACTGGAAAACTCTGGAAAAAGCACTGCTTTATCATTTTTTACTCTTTCATTTATACATGTTCACTAGTGGCAATAGCTTGGATATGGAGAAGCTTTTTGCTGCTTCAAATAAGGGAGGATATTTTTTCCCAGGTAGTAAGTAGCTGCTGCATGGAGGCAAGTCTAATGTGTCTCAGGAAGTAGTACTAAAATGCCATAACTACTATGTATTGACTCATAAAACTTCAAACCACCGTAATAATTTAACAATAGCACAATAAAACTTTGTGACTTTTTCTAGGCAATACTTCTGCAACCAAGAGCTTCCTACTTGTACTTGTTTCGTGGAGTACTCCTGCAGTGGCTTAGCAAAGACTAACAGATCTCCTGATCTAAAGCTGACTGTTAACAGAATTAAGTTCAGCAAAATGCTCTTTGTAAAGTAGACAAACTGTGGTTCATGAAGCCTAAGAAGATATGGAGATCAGGCTAGAAGGGCTGAGAGGGAAAGGAGAGCTGGTGGGACAAGAGGGCTGTGAGAGATCTCAGCAGTTCAAGAAAGGCTGTCCCTGGTGCCATTTCCTCAATTGTATCAGACCATTGCACCTCACACACATCCTGCACCACATTATAGCCCCAAATTCAAAACTTCATGCATTGATCCGAAACAACCCATGTGCAAAGATGATCCCTTAAAAATCTACCACATTTAAGACTCAGGATGGTGGGATGTCAGTAGTGGGTGAAGTGTCTGCTTAAGTGTCTGACATTGGTGTGGTTCTGCTGGCACTAAAGGAATTCTTTATTTTGTTTTGTTTGTGTATGTGGTTTTTACTTTCCTGATTGAAATGTCTTTATCTCAACCTACAATTTCTTGCATGTCTACCCTTCTAATTGTCTCCCTATCGCAGCAGGAAGGGAAGCAGCTGGTGGGCCTGAACTGCCCACTGGGGTTAACGCAAAACAGCACAGAAGATGGAAAAGGGGCAAAGACCATGGGACAAGGAAAAGTACAAAAGTCTGAGAAGGATGAGCTGGGCTTGATAAGGGTGGAGAAAAGTGTAGAGAGGGCGGCACAGGGAGAGGACAGGAGGTATGGGGTCATGGTTACAGTGGACAGATGGAAAAGCCTAAGGCCATTAAAGCACAGCATCATGCAGAGGCCTGAGCTGCTCCCACAACTCTGAAGCAATCTTTACTCTGCAAACCTGTGTGCAGTGTTCCCTCCCAATTTTGCCCTCTATTACCTTAAGAGGTTGCAGGTGATGCCAGACCCAAAGGCAGTAGCTTGAATGCCTCATGAGTGTGTCAGCAATGTCACACAGCAGTGTTTCCTCTGCTGAGAGTGTAGTTCTGCTTTCACTCTTACAGTGGTACAACAGGATTGAAATGGCAGTGAAAGCACAAGTTAGCCCTGGAAGTTAGTAAGTGCCAGAAATTAGTTTTGTTGCCACTTTCATCCCGTGCTCCCGTTCCACCCCCCTATTTTGTAGTCTTAGTGTGAAATCACCTTGTTTAAGTCAGCTCTTTCTCTTCACTGGCACAAGACGTGGTGCAATTAACATGCTGTGTTGTTGTCTTTTCTTGTGTTGCAGAAATTAGGCAGTGTGTGATGATTGATACAGCGGCTGCAAGAAGAGAAGAGCTGACCTACAGGATGAGGTAGGCTACTGCTGCTCTGGGAAACGGGCTCGTGGTCTCTGCACGGAGTCCTTGCATGGGGTAGGTCTACTGCTCAGGCTCAGCTGCCTACAGGTGTTTGCCTCCTCCAAGCATGTTGGTCAACAACTGGTTGACCCAGAGCTCAGATCAATTTTCAGATACAAAGGACACTGATACTGACAAAGTCTCTTTGTACTACACATAAGGCACAATTATGATTCAGACAAATGAAAGTGTCTCAGATAGAGCTCTTGGAAACACTACTTTGGACTTCTGTGACTGTACTTCACCTCCTTCCATTCAGTGAGTATAAAGCATGTCCTTGTTTCACTGTGTCCCCTAAACCAAAAGCATTATTTGTGAAGCACTCAGATACTTAAGTGCCACAGGAAAAACTGAAGAACCTAGTAATGAATTCTGTAATACACTGGTGCAAAGATGCTGTGGGTAGTATAGTATGAGACAAGACAATGTCATTTGCAACAGGGCAAACTGGAGTTTCATGGACAACCTTAACTCGGTGTTTTTAAAATTCTGAGTGCTTCCTTTTGCAGTCCTAAAGCCATTCTTTTGCCATAGTACTTTCCCAGTGTGCAAGTGTTTAACCTGAGCTAGTGAAAAAGTTACTTACCTCGCTCTAAAGATTACTTTTTGTTCTATCTTTTCTCCTACCACAATGTCTAGAGAAAAATTACTCTTTTTAATGTATTTGCACAGAAATCTCAGAATAAGCAGATCACATCTGGCAAGTTCTGAACGACAGCAGGCGTATAACTAACTTTGCCAGGTTGTATGTTTTCAGAAACACAGAGTTTGCAGGGGGAGTGTTTTGTAGGGGTGGGTGGACAAACCGAGTGGGAGTAGTGCTGCCAGAAAAAAGTAATGCCCAGGGAGCTTACAATTAAAGATTTATAGCATTATGGGCAACAAATACCCTGAGAGACAAGACTACAAAGCAGTCCAGTGCTCATGTATTCTTCTTGCTCTGACTCTATCAATTTCTTCCACCATATGCTTTTTCAGAATATTTACTACACTGTCAGCATTGTCATTGCCAATCCCACTACAAACGAGTAAAGTGGGAAACGCTCTTTATTGCCTTTTCACGGATTTCTTGGTTGATCCATTTGGTTCCTATTCAAGTATTGTGTTAAATTTAACTGGCAGGACAAGTAAAACTTCTACTCAATAATCTGTTTTATAAGTATATCATACTTAGAGAGCTAGAGAAAATACTCAAAACACATTTTGATTCATTTTTAGGTGATTAGCCCACATTTCATGTTGCACTTTGCCACTAATTATCTTAGGAAATGTTTTTTTGACAGGAAAAGGCTGCTCTGTGAGTAATTATTTCAGTATTTCTGGAGAAGGTGACTACTGAGGCAGATGAAATGAATCTGTGGATCAAAGGAGTTCAGTACAAGACTTAGCAGTCAGTGAAGCTTCTATGAAAGATCAGAACAAGAAGTTACCACGTATGAAACCGTGGTACACATTGCCAGCTAGAATCAGCTTTGTCGACCATCTAGGGATGCTGGAAAAGGCAACGTGCAACCTCCCAGTTGGAGTCTCTAGTGGCAACACTGGGAGATCTGCTTCTCAATTTTGTTTCTAGAACATCACTCAGTGGTGCTGGTGGCACTCTACATCTCAAGGCTGAAGAAATTTAACAGCCTGCTGTAATGTGGTCCTTTTTAATATCAAATGTTGGGGTTTTTTTCCTCAGCAGCTTTAGTTTGCTGACCAAAAGGGTTGTGCTGTTCTCTGAAGCATGCTCTTCCCTCTGCAGAGCAAAGCACTGCTCATAGGAGAGAGTCCTTGTCATTGCTATAGGGATGAGACTACAACTGGCTGCTCTGCTCTGCTCAGCTCCTTTTTATTGTCACCAGTAGGATGGAGCAACTCAAGTTCTTTGCCGCTAGATACCAGCTGTGCTTAACCATCCACAGGACTGTAAAAGATTCTCTTGGTATCTACACAATCAACGAGCCCTGCCTTTTATTGGAATATTTGGCCACTTCAATTTGAAATTGGATTTATTCATATAGGACTTAAATTATTGACTGTTACAAACATCACTACTTTGCTAGGATACTCCCTGATGTAGGTTCCTAGAAAACATAAAATCCTTTAACTGCGTGGGCCTTTGAGCAAATTGTCTGTAGCAAAAAAGATGAGAAGCCTGGAACTCCAGATGCATACACAAATGATTCATCGCCATTTCATAGGTGTTTGTCTCACTGATTTTAAAGGTCTACTCATTCTATTTTCATTTGCTTTCCTAAATGTCAGTCAGTCAGTCGGTCAGTCGAAACACAGCATCAGTCTCCATCACTGGTCTTCCCTTGACAGCTAGATGTTTGTGGTCAGAAGACACGCCATGGTCCTCCCACAGTCCTTTCTGTCAGGTTTGCAAATATTCATTGAGTTTCAACAAACCAAAAAAATCCCACCGAACAAAAAAACCCAGAACAAACCCTTATTCAATTGTTTATGTCTCACAGCAGGGGAACAGCAAGCTGTACTGATTCCATGATTTCTAAACCCCAAGATTGTACTTCCAGTTTTGGATGGTGTTATCTGAGAACAAAGACCTGCATTCACATCACACACGTACTGCAGTAAGACTTGGCCCCCTCCTCACTCACCTGGGCAGAGTACAAGGGACAGCACCTACAGCACTGTACCCCTGCCCTCAGATCAGACCCACACCCACATCGGTAAGGTGTTGGGTAATTTCTTGATTGGTTCTTGAGAGCATCTGTTTCTGAAGCTGAACAAGTGTGACAAATGGTCAGGGGAATAAGTCCTCTCTACCACATCAGTAAACATGCCTCCGTTCACCCACCCTACCCAAGAAGACAAATGCCCCACATCTGGAGATGTTGCCGTGTCTGAATTAATAAAATAAGCATGATAATGAATAATCTATGTTAAGCATTTTCTTACCCTTTATTTTTTCATTATGATCAGAAGAGGAATATGATTAACAGCAGTTTAAACTTTAGCAGTACAATTTCAGTATTAAATATAAAACTACACTGCAAGTTGATGTATTTTAAAAATGGTTATGTATATTCTAGTCTTAAATTTATGTATCAAATACAAGTCAATTGTTTCTTGCCTTCACAATTAACACATCTAACAAATTTCAACAAGCCAGACATCCATCTTTTCCATTAAAAAAAAATAAGCAAGCACACCAACTCTTGTAGCAAAGGGGTGTAAAGATCCAACACTGTCCTGAGTGTTGTCCAAAGAATAACAGGTTCGAGAAAGTCAGTTAAATAAGTGTAATGATAAACCTAAAGCTAAGCTGGAGGACCTTTTGATTAACTTCATATTTCATATAATACTTGCATCAATTGAGAGCAACATGAGTTACAGAACTTCCATGAAAACAAGCCACTTACAAGCAGGTGGTTAAGCTTGATTAGTTTATTAAAAGGATTATATGACACGGTTGCCTGCAATAGCAGGGGACTGGATCTGATGACCCAGGAAGTTCTTTCCAGTCCCATGTTTCTAAGCCATGCACCAAGTGTATCCAGCCCACACTTTCACATTTGGAAAAAGCCAAAGCCACACACGCACTCACAGTAAAAAAAAAAAAGGAAAAAAAAAAAAGTCCTTGAAGACACCATTTCATTTTTCTAGATATTCATTATACAGAAGGGAGCAGAGCTAAAGTCCTGTACAGAGGATACATTTACTCGAGGTTGATGTGGTACTGAAGTCAGTTAATAATTAGATACCTCCAGGCAGATTCAGTTACAGGCCATACCACACTGCACACTGCCAGACAATTTCTAATCAAGCCAAAAACCTCTTGCAGGAATGAGGTCTCTTTGCTAGCAAGCAGAGCACACTGAATAAGCTAAAAGCAGCTGTTCTTAAAATGAACTACACTACCAACCGTGAGTGAATGACAAATAGATGGTAAGAAGCATTTACCTACTAGACAAGATCTCTCTGCACACGCAGGCAGAAGTAATTAGTTCAGAGCAGCAACCATTGCTCCCAGCTTGCCTGTCTCTCGAGTACGTTCTCATTAAAAGCTAGTCTACAGAATCCATACAGCCATTCTCAAGCACTACCAAAGCAGCAGTTTGCAGCTGCCAAGCAAGACTCTACTTTCAAATGGTAGTTGGGCTTTGCCATCACCTTGGCCTGTTTGCTAGAACGGCATACACAGCCATAGCAAAAAGCCTTTGCAACTAGAGATCTAAACAATTGCCTACATTCAGCCCATCTAACTTTTAGGCACTTGGTTAAGGTGTCTAGGTCCCTAGTCACCCAGAATCCTCCCCACCCACGCCCACCCCACCTTGGAAAAATAAAAAAAAAAATTGTTACTGAAGGCAGATAGTTTCAGTTGCCTTCTGGAGGTGTCCCTTGACCCCCACTGAGCAAAGCTGCATTTGAAGCAACCAAGTTCTTAACACAGGCACCCCAGTTAGAAAGGATGAATGGACACTTGCATCTCTTTCAAGAGATAGTATCAATACTCTCCAAAAGCAAAGGCAATTAAGGCTTGCAACTCCTGTTACATTTGGAAACAAACTTACAGTCAAGTAATTAGGCTGTAGTCCCTCCCTCCCAAGCATGAAAGCCTTCCAGCAGGAGGCTCTAATAATTTAAAAAAAAAAAACGAACAAAAAAGGCATTCGTTTTTCAAACAAAAAGGAGTGGGCACTGCTGCTTTGCCACTCATTCGGGGGAAGCTGAAGGATCAGAGAACACTTACTCAGAGACCTGGAATGACTAAGCACTGCTAGTGCATGCAAAGCAGAAGTAACAAATATTTTTTAGATTAACCCTAGTCCTCTTCTCCACCCCACAAAATTCATGCAAGTGTTTGAGAAGATAGTCAAGACATAAAAGCCTCAGTTTTCAAAAAGGCTTAGTTGTAGGATCTTGCGGGATTTGGGTTTTTGTGGGTTTTTTTACGTATTTTAGAAGAAACATCCTTTTGTTTTCTTTCTGTGGGTAGAGAAATGCATTTTTGGCATGTTTGAGAACCATAGATACCTATGAAGCCCATGCTGTTTTAATTCTCCAACTAGCTTCCATAACCTGTCAAAAAAACACAGGCATCCTATACATGTTTCCCCAGTATTGACATGCATGCTCAGAGCTCTCCACTTTAGTGGAATGAGGTGTTACTTCTGTGCTGATAGTTGACGAGTCAGCATTACAAGACTTTGAGACCAACTAAATTAACATTGTCGTAATATGAAAGGCAAGCACAAGTTCATTTATTTATAGCAAAGGTCTTGGGTTACAGGAGGTCAGTTCTTGCCATCTTGAAAAGATAGGGGATAACTTATTGCATACATGTGCATTATAATTTAGCAGCAAGTCATTCATAGAAACACTTCCCTCCTACTGCTTTTTTGGTTTATTATCTCAATTATATATATACTTTAGCTTTACAAAGCATTTAACACCACCTTTAACTTAATGGTCTTTTATTGGAAAAAAGACTAGCATTTACAACTTGGAATGGACATAAATTGTAGTATCTTGAACAGCGATGTCAATAGTTGTGCTGAAGTCCACAGGCTACTCCGCCAGCTCCAAGTCATGGTACAGAAGGTTTTAAAAATACGAGAGTCCAAAGATGCTCCCTTGGTGAAGGTTTTCTAAAAATTTTGTGAACGGTAACAGCCCGACACCCGTTTCACTATAGTGCAATGCAGACAATGTTAAACCGGTATTTTAACACAGACATGCCATCCATAGTTATGATCATCATATTTTTGGAGCACACTGCTACATACAGGAGAACCATTCAACCTTTAGGGCATATTCTTTAAATTCTGCATCCTTCAACCATTTTGCTGCATACCATCCTGAGGTATAAACCAATTGTAAAGTAAACCAGCTATGACAATTTATACTACAAATTGAACTAGAATCCACTGTTGAACAAAAGAGTGGATCCTTCAGGTTGTTTGGGTTTTTTTTTTCCTTTTAAAACAAATGTCTGACTGTGCTCAATTGTCAAGCTGCATGCATGAAAAACTGGCCAGCCCAAACAGTGTAATAGTCATTAGCAAATGGAACTTTTGAGTTCACTAAGTGCTTCCTTTTTTTTTATTTTCAAGGTAGTACAATTATTTATATTGTAAAACTGATGTTTATCTTTTGGGGACAGGACCACCAACCATTACATGCAGTTTGTGGACAGAAGGTATTTTGACATTCAGTTTTGCTATACAGAAACAGAATGAATAAATGAACATTTTTTTTGCAAGAGGTAAGTAAAAGATTCAATTTGATTCTTCTAGAGGAAAAAAGGTGTAAAGGAGGTCTCTTCACTTTGCAGTCATCATCTGTACGAATTCTGAAAAAATAGAAAGTCACTGTGATTTAAATGTCTCCAGAATACAAACTGATAAGTCTCTTAAACATGCTTGGCATTATAAGAGCCCCTTTCACTGTATCTAAGTTTTTTTTCAAGTGGACAACCTAAACTGGTGTCAAGCACCACACATTAATGCTCTATGCTACAGGCTTTTATTCAGTCTAGGTTTGAACTCTGGGTTTTGAGTCAAGATAGGCATCTTTTACCTTCATAGTTGACTTGCCCATCCCCATCAATGTCTGCTTCTCTGATCATTTCGTCTACTTCTTCATCTGTTAGTTTTTCTCCTAAGTTTGTCATAACATGGCGCAGTTCTGCTGCACTGATATAGCCATTGCCATCCTGTGAGGAAAAAGTTGCACAAGAACATGATGAACAAACTCTGACATTAACTCTGAAACTACATCTAGGTTACCCGTAACTGCTTCTGAACAAGCCTTGCAGTACTTGGGGACAGATACACAGACCCAGCACATCATGTAAGCTTACACTGTGTTCTAATCCCATTGCCTTACAAAGAATGCAATGCCACAATATCCTTCTATGAAATTATTGTAATAGGAGTACAAGTTACTGTAATAGGAGTAACTGTATGCCTGATTTGTAGTTATTATGAAGTATTTTATAAGCTTTTAAAAATAAGACCAGAAACAAAACTGTTTGGTCTCTGCTGCCTGAACAATGGCCAAAAAATTAAAAACAAAACAGTTTCTCCAACAGCAAGTGTAAAATCAGCTCTCTCTTCTGTGTAACATTACCTCCGTAACCAAAATGCAAGTGGCTACATCTTGGATGACAAAGAACAAGCCTTTAAAGAAAGCATTTAAATTCTACTCATAAGGAGTTGGGAAAAACTTCATGATAACAAAAAACCCAATGATGACAGAAACACTTGTAAGTCAGTGTTTCCACGAATAATATCCAAACCGAGAGCTCATACCTAGCCATTTCAAAAATCGTCCTCTTCCATATAAAGGAAGTACACACAAGCTTAGAAGTTCATATGGCAATTGCCAGTAGTTAAGTCAGAAGGCACAGAATAATTCCTCCCTCCCTGTGATCAGACACCAAAATACCCCACAAGCATCATAGTCTGCTTATCTTTGCTTCTAAAGAAAGCAAATTTTCTTCATGAACGAGTCCAAAGCTTAGACCCGCTGTATAAAGCGGGCAGAACTAGCCTGCAACAATTCCCAGTTTCCTATTCCTGTGCTTCTAATTTTTCATTCAAAGGGTAAACACAGAAAGAGATGGACATCATTACTCTTCCTAAAGAATATTTGTATTATTAATACCTTGTCAAAGACTCGGAATGCCTCGCGGATTTCTTCCTCACTGTCTGTGTCCTTCATTTTTCTCGCCATCATGGTTAAAAATTCAGGAAAGTCAATAGTGCCATTGCCTTAATGGAAAGAAACTTCCAAAAATTAAAAACTCCCATGCTTTCCCTTATTAAAAATAATCTAGCATTTAACTCAGCTAGGGACAGAGCCTTTGTAAGCCATTCTTGAAGAACTGGATCTTCTCCTACAGTGCTACCGCTGTCCTTTTGTTATTACAGTATGTCATACTTTCACTGCAGCATTTCACTAAAATCGACTGTTGCCTTCTCTCCAGGTCAAGTCACAACCATTTCCCAACCAAGGATCAAGGAAAATGTTGGTCTGATGCTCCAAGGTTAACAAATACTAAGACTTAATCTTTACTTGAAATCAAACTCTGAAGTTACTTCAGTTACTTCAGAATCTCCCAATTGTTACAGGAAGTTACAAAAGGGAATATCCTATTTGTAGTACTAGCTTTATAGTGTATCTAAAAAGTTTGAGAAAACTACACTTCACTAAGCTGTCCATGATTACATATTCCTTGTTAGAAATCAACCTCCACATCAACACACATTATACACCACAGAAGTAATGCTCCATTTTAAGGGGCAACAAGGATCTGCAAATTCCAGCAACACAATAAAAGCTGCCACTACTGGTTATTTCTAATAGGCTTGGCAGTAGGTGTGCTTATAGCTGTTCCACTGCAAAACTGAAAATCCCAGGATACATCCAGGCCTCACTCTTAAGACTTTAATTTTTTCATTCAGATTAAAAGTCAAACTTCAAACTGTGCAAAACTCTGAGAAAGCACTACGTGAAGAAACAAGTTCTTCAAAACAGCAACTAGATTTGGGTAGCCAGGATTCTGCTCCATATGCTAAAAAAAAAAAGAGCATGATCACATCAAATAATTCCCTGTGCAACTAAAATCTACCCATTGCTTCTCACAGCAAAGCACCTAAACTAATGCAGTTTAAGAAAATCTCTGCAGCTTTGGTATTTCAGATTGAGACATACAAATATTTATGCACCAGCTGAAACTGAATGCAGGTCTTGAACTTAGCTTTGAAAAATCCTCAATGAACACACAGAATAATAGCAAGGCATTCTGGCACAGAGTAAGTTTAAACACATGCACAGGCATATTTATCTGAAGCCCTCAGTATCCTTTTGTTTTTCATCTACTAGTGTAGCATTACAGACTGCAATCCAGAGAAGTCACTATACACAACCTCATGTAGCACTGCTAACACTTAGGTTTTTCCAAATTAGCAATTAAGGCCCGCTTACACTTTCAGGAAAGTAGTAATTAATGTAGTCTGATAAACAGATGGCCTATACTCTTGCTAATACACTTTTAACTCTTCCACCGAGGTATTAAGAGGAAAAAAAAATCATCATCTCAATCAACATCCAAGATCAAAGCCTTGACATCGCTGAGCAGGGGAAAGTATTTTTCCTCTTTACAACTGCTGGCCTGTGTGGAGTCTCAGAAACAAGTATGCAGTCACCCTTTCTGGCACCCATATAAAATAATTCTGGTAGAATTGATAAAGTTTTCTATTTCTACCTCCAACCTTTCCCCTCATCTACCAGTGATGTAATACACTAGGCTATAAAGTCTCTCCCTGCAAGTTTCAGATTCTTGAAAGTTAGGCACTTTTCAACTCCTACCACATTTTGGCCTCAGACAGAACCACAGACATTAGAGAACAGCTATTAAGACTAACACAGGCTCACAAAACATGTATAGAAGATCAAGGGGGACACACAGGTTAATAGCAGGTCAGGGCAAGCTAGATGGCAATAGGAAGCCCGTCACCCATAAAATATTCAAGACGAACAGCAGTTTTGTCTCTGCCCATCCCCTTTCTAATACTGCTAGCATCTTTGAATGTTGCACAGGAAAAACTGACACACCCCCCCCGGGTTCAGATTTTATCAAGTATTTTGAAACTGCTTAAGATTATCACAGTGCTAATAGCTACCTTTCCAACACTTACCATCAGCATCTACCTCGTTGATCATATCCTGCAATTCTGCTTCTGTTGGATTTTGACCCAATGACCTCATGACAGTTCCCAGTTCTTTTGTTGTGATAGTACCATCACCATCTTTGTCAAATAGGGAAAAGGCTTCCTTGAACTCTAGAGACAGAAATAGTCCCAGTGTTTAGTAAAATCACTTTCATGAGAAAACTGCATACGCTGAATGTACTCCACTAACAGTGCCTGGTACAAACTCACAACATTTTATGTAACTGGCTGTGTATTGGGAGATTTAACATCCAAATCATTTAAAAATGTATAATGCAAATATATGATTTGCATAGTATATTCAAACTTATGTCACGTAATAGCCACATGCCTTTCAACTCTATAATGCACTTTATTATCGTGATTGAGGCACAGCTGTACCATAGCCAGCAGTTGCTTGGCATAAGGGACCCACTGGGGTCCTCTCCACCATTAACAGCCTTACAGAAACAGTAACAGTTGTCATTTATCATTTATTTTAACAGTAGCAGACAGTAAGATTTGATGTTAGTCTCAAGTGAGTGACTGGCCTCCAGAAAAACCAAATAATGATCCTTCTCCTAACCAGTCTGAATTCCACTGTGTTAGAAGTTATTTAAAAGACATTTGCTTACATTGATGTGCAATACATAAATTAAGGTTTATTTGTTGTAATTTCAAGTTTATCTTCACTTTATTAAAAGGAAAAGAGTACCTAGGTCTGCTTGACTCCAAGAAGTTCACTTGAGTCTAGCAATTATTTCTGTTTGTAAGAAATCCAAAAGGACTTGGCTGAAGTCTGAAAGTCTAAAAAAAATTGTTATCTGTAGTCCAAGGAACAAGCAGTCTAAATTAAGAGGCAATGAACCAGTAACCTTCTGGAAGGCTTTTGTTTAGTTGGGGTTTTCTGGGGTGGTTCTTTTGTTTTTAAAAAGTTTTTCAGAAAACATTAGTACAGATTTGAAATGGTGAAAAGGTTTTTATCCATTACACTTGAGATAGTGTATTTTCTTCTAGTCACAAAGACTTATCAAAAAAATAGACATTTCTCATTAAGACACTTACCAGCAATCTGTTCTTCAGTCAGCTGATCAGCCTACGTGAAGAATAGAACATTTTAGAATACCATTTATCTCTAGCTATGCCAAGCCATGAGACACTTCCTTTCAGATTTCTGTAGTGATTTATCATTCATTTTACAAAGCCACTTTTAACCCTGGAAATCTGCTTCTGCAAGGCAAGTCCACTCACCTACACCACATACCCTTTCCAAGAGCATGTAAGGTAACTCATTTTGAAACTGTACATGGAGAACCAGACATGCATTCCTTTGACTTAGAGACTCCAATTTGATCAAGTCAAGGGACACGAGGTGGGCAGGATCCTGGCAACTGATCTTAGAGGCATGAAAACCTTAATGTGTTTGGAATTTCAGATCACATCAGATGTCATTTCCAGCAAATAGTGGGGGTATTTGCACATTAGCGGACTAGTAACAATTGTGCCACCTAGTGATCTAGCACTAGTTAAGTCCACCCTCCCCCACCACACTGCATCAAGCATTGGCCTACCATAAACTTAGCAGAAAGGACTGTGCTGGAGCATTAGGATGAATTGCTACTTGGTATTATGGACATTTTTGCAGTTTTGACAAAGAAAATGCCAGTTTTTACCCTAATTTTCTATTTTTACATTATTTTTCTATTCAGCCAATCAGTTTAAAGTGCCTCACACTGATATTTACACTGTTTTACACATCATTTTAAGTCACATTAATTAAAACTTCTGTACATCAAGAGGTCAGTGCTGTATCCAAAGGTATACAGCTCAGTGAGCAAGTGAATGAGCTTTCCCAGAGTATAACTGTGCTAAGCACATCCTTCCAGAAGCCACTCCCTTCTGTACAGATAGAGCATCACAAAGAGCTCTGCTGTTTGGACTCAAAAGGACTAACCAGCTCTTTATGGAAGAACATGTATTTGCCCAGCAATTACAGAAAAAACCCACCTAGTCCCAGATTCACTAGGAAACACAAAGTACTAATCCTTTTCACCTCATTTTATTGGACAACTTTAATTAAAGATGATTTTGTAGGTCAGAGAAAGCAGGCTCCTTGTAACCATTTTGTCCTAAAATACCATTATCCGAGTATAAAAAGCACTTAACTGCATGAAAGAGCAACAGATACAATTAAAAGCTAGCATGCTATACATGTGCTATAGTGCTAATATAACATATACGATCTTACACAGAGTAATAGAGTAGGATTGAAAGCCATACACAGATTTTACCTGTTAATAAGCGCTGTGTGGATGGTTTGCTGGTTTTTAATGTTTTAGTGTCTATATATAGTATTTATGACAATTCTCTATATGCATGAGGGGGAAAAGGAAAGGGTGGAAATGCTAACAGCTACAGTCAGTTCCTATTTAATAATCTCCTTTAATAATGTGTTCAAAATCTGTTCAACTTTCCACACTCCATGAATTTACAAAAAATTTGAGGTTTTACTTAAAGATTACCTAAGGAATTTACATAACAGACTCGATGCCCTGCAACACGAAACAGCCACACCTCGGCAACCTCCAGCCCACTGCCCTATTAGTCGGAGCTCACTGAATGCTTCTAAAAATCGGACTTCGAATGTGAAAAAACCTCAAACAACCTGCAGACATACCGCGAAGCCAGGAGCTCGCAATCTGACCCTAAACCACCATGTGGTTCACCTTCCCCAGCAACAGGCACAGCCGCTGTCCCAGCCGCCAGGACAAAGATACCCGCGGCCGGGGCCATCACCGCGCCCAGCCAAGTGATCCAGCCCTGATCCGGTGATGTCAGCCCTCCCCGGCGGGAAGAGGAGATGGACACGCAGAGCCCAGACGAAATGCGATAAGATACGAGGGATCAGCCCTATGACCGTTCCGCCGCTGTCGCAGAAAGAGGAAAAACCGCCAGGAGAAACCCAACTCTTCCTTTTGCCCTTTCTGGCGAGGGGTCCGGACGGGGAACTGCTCTCCGAGCCGACTGGCGAGGCGGGAGCTGGCAGCACCGCCTGGGCGGCGGGGCGGGCGTCCACAGGCGCTTCCCGGCCGCAGCCGCCGCTGCTGCAGTGCGGCCCCGTTCCCTCCCTCTGCAGCCGCACCACGTTCTCAGTCCCCACTCGGGAGGGCGCCGAGGCTCCACAACCCCCTGGGGCGGAGGGGTGGCTGAGCCCTAGCCCCCTCCACCCTCGAGCCCCCATAGAGACATTGGGTCGTTTCCAAGCGAGCGGCGCGCCCCGGTTCCCCACAGGCGGGGGTGCGCGGGGGCCGGGAGGAAGAGGAGGAGACATGATGTAATGCGGCCAGCGATGGGCTCCGCCGCTGCGTTTTTCTTGGGGGTGAGGGGGAGGGGGCGAGGGCTCAGTAGCTGCAGCGCGGTGCCCTCCCCCAGGCCGCTCCCCCCCCCCGCTCCCTGCGCAGTACAGCTGGTGCCGGAACCGGGAAGAACCCGCGCCCGCAGACCAGCGCTGCGCCCCGCCCGGCCCCCGCCCTGCAACACGCTCGGCCCGGCGGAGGGGCCGCGACCTCGGGGGTGCGCCCGGCCTTTTCCGGAGGACAGCGGAGGAAAGGGGGGAGGCGAGGCGGGGCCGCAGCGGGAGGGCGCAGGGCCCTGGGACGGAAGGAGCGGAAGAGCTGCAGCTCCGCCACGGTCCCGCGCAGTAAGGCGAAGGGACGTCCGCAACGCCAGCCTGTTCACCCCGCGGAGATCAAGCGGAGCGGGCTGCGGCCTCCCACTACCGCCTCCCCGCGGGGTTTCTCCCATCCCCCACAACTCCCCGAGACGAGCTCGGCCCCACCGACCCGACCTCATAGCGAGGATCCCGCAGCGAGCACCCCGCGCGCCAGATCCCCGCAGCCCAAGCACCTCACACCACGATCAGTCGAGCCACCTACCATGGCGCGGCGGCGGCACAAACTGCGCGACCACAAGCGGCGGTAGAGGCTGCTGCTGCCTCCTTACCAGCGCGGGGAAGTGCTGAGGCTGTGAGCCTGCGCCACCCCGCTATATATGTGCAGCTGTATCCCTCCGCCAGAGTGGGGCTTTTTTCCCTCCTCCCAGGCGCGCTATGTGCGAGGTAACTGCGGCGAGCAGCCCTGCCCCCTCCTGCTACGGCCCCTCCCCTCCCTTCCCCTCCCGCTGGGCCCATTCCCCGCCCCTCAGTCGCGGTGCCGCCTGTCTGTTCGAGAGTCGGTTTGCGGCGGGTTTCGTTCCCTTCGGTACTCCCTTTACCCTGTCTACTCGCCCCCCCGGTAAGAGCCGCACAGGGACACACGGGCGAGCAGCTCCCCACCACCCCAGGGACAGGCCCCGCTCCCGCCCGAAGTGAGCGGTGAGGGCCCGCCCGTCGCCATTTTCCGCCGGAGGCTGGGGTTTGGAGCTGCTGTGCCGGCCGCGGGCCCCGCGCCGGGGCCTGTGGCCGTCTTCCTATTGTTCCCTGGTCCAGGGACGCCGCAGCTGAGAGGAATCGCGGCCGAGCCGGAGTGTTGGGGTTCCCCAGACCGCATCCCGCTGCCCCGGGGCCCCCGGCGGCACGTGGAAGGGGACGGGGGCTGGGGGTACGCGTTAAAAAAGCGCCTTCCTCGGGGAAAGCGGAGCGACAAGGGGATACGGTGGAGGCTGTTACGTACCGGTGCGTTGCAGCGGGCACCGCTGCCTTTTTCTTAATCGTAGGCTTTTGCCAAGCACCAGAGCCTAGGTGATGATAGAACTGAATCCAGAATCAGATGGTTAACAACTGACGTGTCATTTCAGCCTCTTCTCCGCAGAACAGCTGTAGCTTACAAGTGAGAGGCAGCAAAAGAATGTCTTGATGTCAGATGTTTTCTTCCTTTTTCCTCTGTCGGCTCTGGGTTTGAGGAATTTTGTCCACCACCTGATAATAACCCAGGTAAATGTGGCATTTACACAATACCTCCTTTAATGGGCATGGAAGCACACAGATACTGGAATCAAGAATTTTGGTTCTGTTAATGACAAGTACCCTTAGATTTTGAGGTTCCTTGTAGTTCCAAACTTTTTTAGTTAGGGTTTTTGATTAGGCCCTTCTGGATTGGAAGGATAGTAGAATTTCCAATGAGGTCATAGTTCTGATGATCTATTTGTAGCATAGCACTGTAGCACTGAAATGATTCAAAATACCTTTTTCTCTTTATTTGTTTTTTGAAAAATCATGCATGTTTCCTGTGTTTCAAATAAAGACAAAAGCAGTTGGGTTCTGCTTAACAATTTCAGTATTTCTACCACTGAATTTAGAATTTCTTCCCTTGCCCTTTTGGAACCCAGTGATAGATGGACAAACATAAGAGTTACCTGTTCAGAATGATTTCTCATAACAAATAGCATATGTAATGTGTTGTAATGTGATCCCCAAACTATCCTAACATTTCCTTAGAACTAGTATATGTGATTATGTCAGAAAACAGATTTGCAGCTGACTGGGCTGCAAATGATAGGTTTATAAAGAGCTTCCATTTTAGATGCTGAATGTCCAGCTTCCTATTTTTAATTTACTTCTTTTTTTTAACTACTTAGCAGTTATGTTGGATTTATTTTTTTTTTGCACTATGGAACAAAACACAAATTGATCTTTCAGTTTTCAAACAGACCAGTAATTTTAAGCTCTCATTTTCTCGTCATAAGTTCTTTCAGGAAAAGATGGTACAGTGTTTTATTGATATGGGCTACAAGAGCTTTTGCTTGAATACATGAGTTTCAGAAGGATGTGTGAAGAGCAACGTTTATGTACAAATTAGTCACCTCATTGTGCTGGTCTTACACAGGTGAGGAACTTATTGAAACACTGAATTTTATATATACACTGGGCTAAGAAATTTGTACAATTATCTTGCAAAGATAAGCAGCTAATGCAGTCTCATGGTCTTTTGCCAAAATGTGGAAGGCTTAAAAGTATTCTTAGCAATATTTAAATGGGATGGTTTAGAATGTGGAGGCCTTATAGATGTGAGATGAGATTGACTCTTTCGTTTTTAAAGTACACGTGTTATGTTCTTACATCTCCTCTTGTTAAAAAAAACGAAGGGATTAGAATTGGCTGTTGAGGAGAGACTGAGGCAAGCAATTATCAGCATCACAGCATTTGGACACACATGAAGAAACGTGGAAATGTGAAGTAAAAATCCACTCAGTCACATTCAGTGAATGTTGCCACAGATTAAAGGGGCCTTAAAGTAGAAAGACTGCTGTGCATTGATTCCTTTTTAAAAATTATTTTTAACTTCTGATGTCTACTTTTGCTAACTCTTGGTGGTTTTTGCTAATAATTCATTTATATTAAAAATGGAATGTAAAAATAAAGTTACTTTCAAAGTAGTTTGGATACAGTTTATGTATCTTGCTTTATTTAAGACAAAACTTGGGTTAATCAGTTCAGGTGCCCCAGTTAGGTTCTGCAGTAGTTTCTATTAAGTTGCATCATTCTGTAATTAGAAATATTCTAAGTCATTCTGACTAAGATTTTTTTTTTGTTAATCTGACATATGGCGGTGATAAAAGAAGTAAACACTACAGAATACTAATGTTTTCCTGGTTATTTAGTGTAGGAAAAAGCCCCTCATCTAAACTGGCATCTGTCTGCTCCTTGTAAATTTGCTTTCAGTCAATTGTACAGCTTTTACAGAGTTTTACCAGAATTCTTTATCCTTTTAAAATTTACATTCAGTTGTAGGCAGGCAAGAAATGCCCCTGTCATTCCAGTGACATACAACGTCAAATGATTTACCAGGATCTTCTACAGCCTCATTCAAAATCTCTTGGATCTCAGTGAGAGCTGGACTGAGCCAAGGAATTACTCAGGATTTGTGCCTGAAAGCATAGAGCTTGGCCATCCCCTTGCTACAAAGCCTTTTTTATGAACAGAGGACTATGCGATAACAACTAAGATGAATTTCTAACTGGATAGATTTACTGTTCTAAATTGGTTTACTCTCTGTCACTAAGCATATGTTTGTTTACTTGAGGTTAAGCTGTAATAATCACAAAAGAATGCTGTATTAATTTATTAGTTGCAGTGAAAGACTTGCAACCATTCTATCTAGTATTAGATTTCTAAATTTTGCCTTAATATGATAGTAGGGTTATAGTGTTGGGGTCTCTGTCTCTTCAGAGACTTATGTCCATTCTTTGGGAGAGCCTTAGATACAAGGAGGAATTCTGTTAAGAACTAGGAAAAATAATACACTCTTGTTACTACATACAAGTTGTCCTTTTCAACCTTGGCTTTGTTAACATTGATTTATCAAGTATCAGTCTTTTTCTCATATTATTTATATATATGAAACTTTAAAAATATTCATAAATAAAATATTTTGCGAAGAATAATTCATCCATGGAGAACAGATGCGAGATGAGATGGACCCAAGTTTATCATATCACTTAATGCACTACTGGGAGGCTGGTATGATGGCCATAAGCATAGGTAACCCACATATAAAAAGTCAGAAGCACCAGAACTCAAAATCAAGTACGTATGTGAGTGCAACATCTGTGCAACTGGAACAACTTAATAGTTACTTTTCATGGCAGTAATATTGCCAGTTATGTACGTGTGAGCTACCCAGACTGGGTTTGAATTTGTTGCACTGCTTTTTAAGTCAATTGGAATTCTGTGGTTATATCAGAAAATAGTTTTTCACCCTCTTTACAAAACTGTTCATTTAGGCAATGATTTTCGGGGAGACCATTTTCTGCAAAATGCATGTTTCTAGGTGCCATCAGCAGCTGCAAAAATCTAAGCCAGTGTCCTCATAAAATACTCTGTGAGCTTCAATAAGATTGCAAATAAGTGGGTGGAACCCCATTGAAATAAAAAGTAGAGCAGAATTGAATTTGATCACTTTTATGCAAGATGTGGAAATCTCAACTTTTACATTTCCAGGCTTGGTAGCTCCTTAAAATGGGACAATAACATCTTCTTTTAGATTACTGTTTGGGGGTTTTTTTGAGATAATATAAAACCAACCCCAAACTCCCCAATCTTTTGTATGCTTATAATTTATATTTCCCTCATTGCCACTGGTATCAAAACCACATGCACTGTGAATTTTCACTGGTCATTAAGTGTTAGAAGGCCATCTGTGTAATTGAATAATAGTAATTGCTACCTATGTTGAGTGTAAATTGTCTTGTAATGGTGATGTAAAAATGATGTAGCTGTTGGTTAGAACTACATTATTTATACATTGCAATTAAATTAGTGAAACCTCTTCTACTTAGCTATGTAAATTGCCATACTTGAGGCCAAATAACTTGAAAAGTTTGATGTTTTAAACGTTGGGAACCATAAAGATCATATCAAAAGTCATGCACAGATGGGAATTACAGACCTGCTCCCGTACAATAACTCTGTCATACATCCTGCAGATTAAACATAATAAGTATTACTTTTTTTTACATTTAAAATGGGAAAATAACAGAACTTTTTCACAGTCTTAAAAAAACAACTTTTCTTCATAGTCCTGTGAATTCAGAGTTCTTTAGGGGAGTACATGAAAAGAGGTTTTTTTTCCTTCTCAGTTCTTCTAATTGCCAGCTTCATAGTATGGTAAATATTGGATTATACATAATATAAGTTACTCCTTCCATTGTTTCTTTTGTTTGTGGTTTGTTATTTTTAGTGTTTTTAAGGATAAAAGCCAAATTGTATCCACTATTTTTCAAGAATCAAACACAGACGAGGACAGAGTACATGCATATGTGTTTGCTAAGTATTTTATATTTTTACATACGATTGTCAAGCTTCTTCACTGAGGTCATAGAATCATTAGAGATTGGAAGGGACCTTGAAAGATCTTCCAGTCCAATCCCCCTGCCACAGCAGGATTACCTAGACCAAGTTGCACAGGTACAGTCTCCAGTGAAGGAGACTCCACCACTCCCTTGGGCAGCGTGTTCCAGTGCTCTTCACACTGACTGTGGTCATGCTTCTTCACTGTTGGATACACGTATGTGAACTGTTTCTTTCATGATGATTCCTGTTGATACATCTGTTACAGGAGAGTAATTTGCCTTTACCACAAGTGTATCTTAAGATACTCTATACAGAAAAATATGTATGGGAACAATCATTTTAATGATGGAAGTTCTGTTTCTAATTTCAGTACATGGATTCCTCAACATTTTAAATGATACAATGTGACAAACAATAATACAAATCTGAGTCAGATTTATCTTATACGAACGGCTTCTGAAAAACTGAGTTGGCCAAAGCCTTACTTACTGTTTAGGTTCAATTTTCTGTTTTAGAACTAATAGATGAAAGTTGAACAGCTGTTGCTGTTAGCTACAGTTTTTACACCAATATATCTCCAAGAAGGACGTTGAGGTGCTGGAGCGAGTCCGGAGAAGGGCAACCAAGCTGGTAAAGGGGCTGAAAGACATGCCCTGTGAAGAAAGGCTGAGGGAGCTGGGGCTGTTTAGTCTGGAAAAGAGAAGACTGAGAGGAGACCTTATTGCCCTCTACAACTACCTAAAAGGAGGTTGTAACAAGGCTGGTGTTGGTCTCTTCTCTCAAATTAGTGATGATAGGACGAGGGGAAATGGCCTTAAGTTGCGTCAGGGGAGGTTTAGATTGGATGTTAGAAAGAAATTCTTTACTGAGAGGGTGGTTAGGTACTGGAATAGATTGCCCAGGGAGGTGGTGGTGTCACCATCCCTGGAGGTGTTTAAGGAATGGGTGGACGCGGCGCTTAGGGATATGATGTAGCAGTTAGATACTTGGATAAAAGTTGGACTCGATGACCCTGGAGGTCCTTTCCAGCCATGATGATTCTGTGATATACTGATAAAATAAACACTGAGAAACAAATATGCTTCAGAATGTATGTGCTGAAGAAAGGTTGGAAAGTGGTTCGCTCATCTCCAGTAACGCTGTTTCTCGTTTCAGTTTGTCCCGTTTAACAGAGGGGAAAAAAATCTTTGAAGACAAGTCATGATAGCTTTTTTACATAACAGAAATTATGAAATGAGCCATTTGCATTGTTTTTATACCTGTCCTTTGTCCATGAGTAATTTGTTTTCATCTGAATATTCCTGTGGGGAAAACTGGGTTGTTAATTTTGCAACAGAAGTCCCTGCTAAATTTAACGAATACATACATTAGAATACATATGACATAGACAGAAGAGAGATACATAAAATCCACATATACACCCTGTGATGGCCAATTCTCCCTTACAAATTATAATTTTGTAGTAGGTTCATATTAAAAAAATTGTCTTTGGGTTAGTTAGGGCTGTCCTAAGTCTTCATGCTACAGCTAGAGGTGAAACAACCCCACATATGTAGTTCAAGAGTGATCTTAATTTTAAATCAGAATCCTAGTTTCTGACAGAGATTTTCTGCAACTGTAAACATGCCCTGAAGTCAATAAATCTATGTTAATTTGCATCAGTGAGGGTTTTATTCTTCCCTTCCTCTCTCTAACACACAAAAAGAGAAGTTTTTATCAGATTGTCAGATATCTGGGGATAAGAAGCTACACAAAACCACCTGAGTTAATGGATGTCAAATACTGCCAGCCAAGACAGATCCAGTATTCTAATCCACCATACTATACAGCTGGACTGAGGTGAGAAATACTATGCATACATCGCAAAGTACAGATGCTGGAAGCCAGAATCAGTGCCAGGATATACTCTCCTTCGTTTGTCTTGAGTACGTGAAGACAGCTATGGAAAGATCGCGCTTCTTTGGACCCAGATTTTTGTGTCTGTACCAATAATAAACCCACTGCATAATGAAATTATTTCTACAAATGCCAGATCACCATTCTGGCCTTGCAGGGTCACCATTTTGACCTATGCATTTTTCAACAACCTTGAAGAGGCAATGCATTTCTGGTATAATTCTCCAGAAACTGTAGAAATTAATTCCTATCTTCATTGCCTTTTGCTGGAGAGCAAATAGACTGCCTCTCCTCTGAGACCCTGGCATGGTGGTGGTACCTAAGAAATGCTCTACTGAGCATTTCTTGTCTCGTAAGGTCTTTTATGAAAAGACATTTTAGAATAACAGAAACATCTGATGCCTCCAGAACATGTGTTCTGATATCTCCCTTGAGGTGTTTCTTTGATCTAGTTCTTTGTTTAGAACATTAGGGTTTTTACCTTTGAGGGCACTAGCTTGCATGAAGTCCAGCCTCTTAAATGTCTGACCCTCAGGGTATGCATCTGCCTCCATCACATCACTCTTGACATTCCAGAAACGCACCAAGAAAACCCATCTTTCTTTGTCAACCTAGAAAATCGGGCCACTATGGTCCCACAGGGCCTGCTATTCTTCCCAATTTTTTTGTGAGCTGTTCACATCAGCCAGCTAATTAAATCTCTGTTCTGCCTGCTTTGTTCTCAGGCTGACAGTGTCCGTGAAGTAAGTATATGCCTAAAATGTGGTCTGTCCCAGGCATCTAGCATGTTGTATGCACCTTTCCTGGCAAGCAGCATCCGCCTTCCCCATAGTATGGCTTTTTGTTACTCTTGTAGTGGCAGCAGAAGTATGCTAGATGTTAATGAAGTGCTCATATTTAGTAAGCACACTGTTATGCACTGGCTGTGAAGCTGTCAGCAGTGCTGTGAAAGAGCACAAGCCTAACACAAAGGTGCACTGCACTGAGAATGGGAGTTTTATGCTGTATACAAGTGCGTTTAATGAGTTTATTTTGGTTAGCCTTCAGTTTAGTTTTGAGTCTGCCAGTACTGACATTTTTCCAAGTGGGGAGCACCATCTAAGACTTCTGTGCATCACTTTCCTTGGGGTGAGCCTGTGTGTGGGCTGATGCAGTGCTCAGCACTTCAGATCATTTCACTATGGCATCCATTCTGCTTCTGCTGTCTCTATCTCCGTATTCTATTTTAGGTGCTTACTGAGCACCAATCTCTTTATAACTAAAACAAGGTCTTCAGCATTAAACAAGCAAAAAGACTCAAACTATTTTGTTATTATTGTTATGGGGTTAAATCGCTTAAACATAGATATCTTCCTACTCCTACTCCCACTTCTTTCTTTAGTTCGTCTCATCATGTTCTCTCCTCAGGGATGTACCGGCCCGCAAGCTTCTACCCAAAAAATGAACTGTCCTGTGATGGGTGCCAAGTCATCATTTTAGGTTCTTGCAATTAAAGTTATTGTCAGAACTTTGTCGGTCCCAAGATCCTTCCATTAATCCCTCAGCCGCCAGTGGGGCCAGGAAGCGAGCACACTTTGAACACTCCTGTCAGGGGCTCAGGGAAGTTGTTCCAGCTGGACAGTCAGTCAGGTAAGGCATCTCCTGCGCTGGCCCGTACCAGCAACATGCAGCTTTGCATCGGCATGAAGACACCGCCACCTCCGAACCCGCTCTTCAGAGTGTGTTTATTGTCTGTGGCTATGGGGAAGGGGGCATTTATCACCAGGTACCACGAAGGAGAGAGAGACAGAGAGGAGGAATTATCAATCGCTGTGGACTTCAGTTTGCGCCTAGAGACCGAAGTAGCACGGCAAGGCTCCAAGGTCCCCTCGTCACCTGCCCCTTGCTAGAGGACGACTTGCGTTTCTCCTTGGTGCTGGGGCTTGCGCTCAGTTAACTTGAGAGCCTCTGCAGAGCCCTCAGCTGCGTCTGCAGCGAGCGCCATTTACTGGCTGGCGTAGACGGTTCTACACCTCCTCTAGAGTTACTTCTAAATTTGCCTCAACTGAGGCTCTGGAGACTCCCCAGGCTCCCGCTTCCTCGCTACAGCGATTCCCAACAGGGCTAACAGCACGACACACACCGCGCTGCCCGCCCTGCAGCCTCTCGAGTCAAACTGCTTCTCCCTGCCTTTCCCGCAGCCAGCGGTCCCGGGGCTGCCCGAGGGACGCGGCTACGGTGTAGCTGTCCTGGCGCCAGGGCTCCCCGGCGGCAAGCGGCAGCTGCGGAGCGGCCGAAGCAGCACCCAGGCTGCCAATCCCTTCTCCGCAAGCGGCGACACCGAACTCCTCGCCTGCGCCTTTCGCTGGCAGCAGGGCCTATCTCCTTTCGCGGAAGGTTACTGCAGCTTGGCAGGGCTATGACGGAAGCGTTCTGCGACTCTGAGGCAGCGCTTTGTGAAGGCGTGCCTGATTGGCTAAAGAGACACCGCAACTCTTAGCTGGTAAGAGTCAAGGCCGCTGATTGGCTGCGCTGTACCTGCAATGCGTCAACTGAAGATGCTGGGGTGCGGATGCGGGCGGGTGGTCGTGGGGCCGCCGGTGGTGCTGCGTTGTTCGGCGCCTCCCCTCGCTGCGTCCTCAGAGGCTGGCGAGGCCAGGGGACTCCGGGCCTGCCAGACAGGCTTATCGGCCCCTGCGCAGGATTTCCCGCCTCTTCATGCGGCTGCAGCCGGCAGCAGCAGCGCTGGCTTGGCCAGTGAGCCAGCACCGACAGGAAACAGCTTTTCATCATCTTGTCGTTCGGCTTCTGTGCCCGAAAGTGGGAGAAAGACAAGTAAACCCTCGTCTGATTTCTTTTCAGTAACACAGAGCGTCAGATGCCATCTTGGCACAAAATGTGGCCTTATAAATGTGTTTGTTTTACCCTTGGTGATGTTGAAGGCTGATTCTTATAACCTGAAATAATCTATCAGGGTTGGACTAATTAGAGCCGCTTCTGGTCTGTGTTAAACCGGACAGCTGAAAGGCATTTAATGCCCCCTAACAGAAGACCGAATGGTTGGCCTCCTACAAGCCAGGACACCCTGGCAATTAAGACTTGAAGAAGATGTTAATTAAGAGTCTGTTAATGACATGACTCGAGGTATGTGTGTCCCTTCGTTGAACTACCCTCATTATATCCTCATAATAACTAACAATCACATCCATAGATCAAATAGCCCCTGGCCTCAGTGCATTTTCCTCCTCCTGAGCATGTGCAGTAAAACATAGGTGCACTGTGGCTTTAGTTTGAAGTGAGGAATTACTTCATCAGTTGGCATTAAGAATGAAGTTGTAATCACCAGTAGTAGTTCGATAAATAATATATTCATTATGCTAATTTGGATTGTATAATTGCTTGCCCTCACATTTTGGGGAGCTGAATGTGTGGGTGACCACTTAGCTTGCAGCTTTGTGCAAACCTGCAGTAAAGGAATCCTTGGACTCCATGTGTGGATGGGCTGTTAGGGCACCAGAGAAAACCCAGATTTTGGGATAACAGTGTGAGAAGTATTTCTTGGACCACGGCTCAAAGTGACAGTTTGAGTGAGAGTTGGAGGAGGATATGCATGATGAAGTGATGAGTGATCTCTTAAACATCTTGCTGAAGCATTGCAAAATCTTTGAATGTAAAGACATGTTTCTGTAAAATTAGACCAAATATGCGAAGCCATGCAGAGGCACGTGGGGCCGGCTGGCCTGGCTGCGTCTAGGACTTTGAGACTTTGGTGAGCATTTCAGGCCTCTTGGGCCTGGCCAAAAGCATGGGGAGCCACAGACACGCAGTAAGCCCTTGTGTGGGGTTCTTTCCCACGTCTCTAATGAAAACAAGTGTAGATAAACCAGAAGCAAGCAAATAACAAAGCTTTCTTTGCACCAGTAAGAGGCTTACAGGACTGCTTTAAAAGCGATGGGAGTTTCAAACCAGCAGAAACTTCCTGGCATCTCGGTGAAGCTAGATAAAATAACCACCTAAACGCAGAGGTAGGTTACAGACACTCATAATGGTGTCTGAATTCTTCAGTATTTCTGTTACTGGAGTGTTTTCATTGCTCCTTTTTATTGCTTTTTTCGAAATCCTGTTTTTGAAGAGTGGATCAACAAGAAGTCTGTGAACATGTTGTGAAGCACTAATTAAAATAAGGTTTCACTGCTAATTATTAAAGCCCATGCTTAGGTATGTAGAAATTGCAGATTTGCATATGAGCAATTTCTGTACTCTAGCAGAAGTTTTCTTCCTAACTTCAGTTTTTGGGGTAACATTTCTGATGCATTATTGTAAGGATGCTGAGATAAATACCATGGTAATTAGTTTCCTTTATTCTATGCGTTTCCTAGGAAGTAGAACACTTTCTATTTTAAAATTATCGTGATTTCCTTTTCACAGTCTTACTGAGTATGAACTGCTTTCCTGCTGGCATTAACACTTCTCACTCTTTTTTTCAGAGTTCTCTCAAAATATTAAAACCAATCTAGACACTTTTCCTGTAGTCCTAGCTGGGTGGAACGAGTGCAGTGAAACATTTATGGGAAAATTATATGCCTCTGTAATTATAATTAAAATGTTTTTGAGCAAGTGTTTGCTGAAGTGAAACGTAAAAGCAAATTTGCAAGCTCATTCAATTTCTTACTTGGTCTTTTAAAGCACGGTAGCATTTTCAAAAAATTCATGTTTAAAAATCTTAGGTCTAAACCAGCTTGAAATCTTAACAAAGGGAAAGGAAATGGGTATAAACCACTGATAAAGGCATCATACAGCATTCTCCAGAACAACAGCTGTAAGCATCATATCTAAGTTGTAAGGCAAATTTGTTGTATTAATTTACTCTTTATAACTACTACATATTTAATGTGACTGTACAAATAATAGAACAACATTACTGTCAGGCAATCTGAAGAAACATTTTAGAAGTGACATTATCATTCAACAGGAAATAAGTGTATTTCCTAGGCTAACAAATGTATTCAAGGCTAACAAATAAAACACTGTTGCTCCAAATAATCTTCTGGAAAGCAGGCTGTTTAAAAGAGACATTGCAAAACTTTAGTGTGTTCAGATCTATCAGCTCTTAGCAATAGGACTGTTTTCTTTTACTAGTGCTCTATGTAGGCCATGTCCAAAGCCATCAGTGAATATGGGAAAGGTAATACGGAGTAGTAAGTGGAGTTCATTACAGTTCTAAATATATCACATACAAAACATTCTGACTGAAAACATGCAGCACCCATTTAAAGCAACCATTTTAAAAGCAACATATTTCCAGCAATGTCATTGCACTAACATCTGTTAAATATATGCAGGCCTGCCATCTTATGGAGCCTGAATGGTACTACCAAATAACAGAATATGCAACTACATCTTCTTACTAGTATAGTTAGAATTTTTCCTTTTCAGGTAATGCATCCTTTTTTTTCTAAAACTTGCACCCTTTTGACTGGTTGCATCTATTTGAAATGTGAATTAGTGCCAAGTGAGCACATGTAAACACACGGTCTTGACAATTTCAAGCACAGAAAAGTTGGGAAGCATTACTGTTGAAATTGGTTGTTTACATTATGTGACAGCCTTTGACAACATCACCATGTGCAGCTTTTTTCAGGACCACTGTCTGTTAAGCAGTGAGGTTAGAGGGTGCTATTTACTGAAAAACTGTTAAGAGTCTTGCTCTAGCTTATTTGTTCAGAGTGGGCCCATGCTGTATTTGCTGCAAGCTAGCCAAGCTCTATTCTAAAGTAAAAACGATGAATTTCTACATGGGCTTTTCTGTAGCTGTTATTATTGTGACTGTTATTATTGTGAACAATTTTGAATGAAGTTTGTACAGGCCAAGGCAGACAGTCATCACTGAAATGTTCAGCCTAAGTGCTTAAAGATTGGCAAAGCTATTAAAGTGTCTAAAATTATGCTGTTTTATTTGTTTGGTTTTGTATTCTATTTTTATAAAAGCTGGTGTCAGATACACTTGATAAGTGACTTTTAGGTCAGCCAAAAACTAATGCACAAGAACACAAAAGTGTTATAATTAGTACATCAAGTATTATTGTATGCTGTTTTCTCTTTAACTGGTGCAAATTTATTTTTAGGTGAAAAAGATTCCTCAGAAAGATGTTATTACTCAGCTGTTTAAAAGTCTGAGGTGAGTTAGGAAAGTGGTTGATCTAAAAGGTTGTGATACTGTCAGATATTGCAGTGCAACAATTAAGCAAATCCACTGTCATTCAATGAACTTTTGCAAAGTTTTATCATACCAGTCATGTAAAGCTGGTTTCCACTTCCACGAATTGAATCAGTTTGTAATTATCATATGCATGGTAATACATGATATCTATAATCATGTATACATGATCAAAATCATAACATTTACTTGTCTTTCATCTCAATATTTTTCAGTTGCAGACAGATGGCATATTGTTTGAGAAAGTCTTCTTGTGACTTGAAGGTCACTCTATGCTACTATATCTTAAACAAGGCAAAATAAGACATCTTGAAGCCATAATTGTGGACTTTCATGCGTCATGCAGTTTCTACTCCTGTGATGGTGTATTTCCATTGAGGTGTTCACTGCAAGAGACCAACACAACCTACTCGATTACTTTCTCAGAGATGTTTACCTCTCCTGAAGTTGGCAAACTGTTTGACAGGTACTGTAGCATTGTTTGAAAGAAAAACGGCATGCATCTACAATATGCATCACCAGAGCTTTTGTCATAGGTCATCCTCTCCTTGCTGCCTGATCACAGAGTCGTTAGGGATTGGAAGGGACCTTGAAAGATCATCTAGTCCAATCCCCCTGCCACACCACGATCACCTACACCAAGTCACACAGGAGCATACACAGGTGCGTCTTAAACATCTCCAGTGAAGGAGACTCCACAACCTCCTTGGGCAGCCTGTTCCAGTGCTCCATCACTCTCACTGTGAAGGAGTTCCTTCTGATATTTATGTGGAACCTTCTGTGTTCCAGCTTACAACCATTGCCCCTTGTCCTATCACTACATGACAGAAGAGCCTGGCTCCATCCTCCTGACACCCACCCTTCAAATATTTATAGACATTAATAAGGTCACCCCTCAGTCTCCTCTTCTCCAAGCGAAAGAGACCCAGCTCCCTCAGCCTCTCCTCATAAGGGAGGTGCTCCACTTCCTTCATCATCCTCGTTGTCCTATGCTGGACTCCCTCCAGCAGCTCTGTGTCCTTATGGAACTGAGGGGCCCAGAACTGGACACAATATTCCAGATGAGCTCTCATCAGGGCAGAGTAGAAGGGGAGAAGAACCTCTTTTGATCTGCTAACCACCCCTGTTCCGATCCATCCCAGGATGCTGTTGGCCCTCTTGGCCACAAGAGCACACTGCTGGCTCATAGTCATCCTGCTGTCCACTAGGACCCCCAGGTCCCGTTCTGTCACACTGCTGTCCAACAGGTTAGTCCCCAGTTTAAACTGGTACCTGGGGTTGTTCTTGCCCAGATGCAAGACTCTACACTTGCCCTTTTTAACCTTCATTACATTCTCTCTGCCCAGCTCTCCAGCCTGTCCATATCTTGCTGAATGGCAGCACAGTCTGCAGGGGTGTCGGCGACACCAGCCAGCTTTGTGTCATCAGCAAACTTGCTGACAGTGCAAAATAATCACTTATCCAAGTCATCAATAAATAGATTGAACAGGACTGGTCCCAGCACCGACTGCTGGGGCACTCCACTAGATACAGGCCTCCAGCTAAACTCTGTCCCAATAAAGGCTATCAGGTTGGTCAAGCATGACTTTCCCTTTGTAAAGCCATGCTGACTGTCCCTAATGACCCTCCTGTCCTTGATGTGCCTGGAGACAGCCTCTAGAACAAATTGTTCCATCACCTTTCCTGGGATGGAGGTGAGGCTGACCGGTCTGTAGTTACCTGGGTCTTCCTTCTTTCCCTTTTTGAAGATT